>JAUCMT010000154.1:4009131-4027034 GCA_032357475.1 Enteromius thamalakanensis | reverse complement strand
AGAGGATCTGCAAGGAGGAATGGCAGAGGATCCCCAAATCCAGGTGTGAAAAACTTGTTGCATCTTTCCCAAAAAGTCTTATGGCTGTATTTGATCAAATAGGTGCTTCTACTAAATACTGAGCAAAGGGTCTGAATACTCAGTTTTTCTTTTTTTAACAAATCTACAAAAATCTCAATAATGACCTTAAATGATTTTAGCAAATGGCTGCAATATAACAAAGAGTGAAAAAGGATCTGAATACTTTCCGTACCCACTGTATATGACTCATTCTATAATTGCGGGTACATTTGGTGTCTCCGTGTGTTACCATCAAACTCTGTTACCTATGTAGACTAACAATGCTGACAATAGCATAACAGAATTTACATTTTTATTCCAAAAACTCCACTTGCTGTCATAAGTGCTAAGAACATATGACACTAATGAAAACATGATTAAAAGACCTTTAAATAACCCAATGTGAAATCACTTATTAATTTCTCTTTTGCTTTTGATATTGTTGTAGCAGACTTTTCAGTGCTTCAGATCTTATCAGTGAGTGAAAGTGACATAATTTCCTATAACTTGATAATTGATAATTCCACCTATTTAAAAGCTAAAATATGATATGGTAGCAGAGGCTTTTATAAATGAAATAAATTAAGTTTTGCCAATAGAAAGGTACTATATATAATAGTTTAATTGCACATTGATAGATGATGGAAAAAAATACATTGACTAATTTGGACAAGAAGAAATCATGATTTTCAGCTATTCAAGACACTTTTTAAATAAATTATTATATTTTTATGAACAGTAACATCCTTAAATTAATAACAATTAATAAAGAAATTAATTTAATTTAATTAAGATAATAAAAATATTAAAAAAAATAAAAAATAATGACTTTATTTTTGTGGGGACAACAAATATATAGAATTTATAGAATCACCCATATATATATATATATTATACAGGGTACTTGATATGCTTTTTGAAATGCTTAAAGTACTCCCTGCTGCAATCCAGTAATAATATTGTTTTTATTTACTCACCGATGCAAATTTTCCCTCGCATTTGAAATACTAAACACTAAATGAAAACAAAATGGAAATATTTTCAATTATAAATATTATTAATTAAATAGTGAATTAAATATTATTAACCTGCTTGAAGAATTTAATATTATTAACATGATTAGTCGCATGACTCGAATATTTGACTTGTATTTGTCAAATTTACTGTGAAACCGAAAGTGTTAGATAGCTAGTTGATGTTAATGGTTTAACTAACCTAAACCTACTCAGAATGGTTGCCATGCAGTGTTTCTTTGTTTCTACCTCAGTGTGATGGGAAACCAAACCCTCACGTTCTCTGTTTCCCCTCCATCCCCCCTTTATCTTCGATCTCTTTGTCTCTCACCTCATTGTGCTATCTGTGTTGGTCTGGACATGCACAGATTAATTGATAGTTTGATTAGCAGTGACACAGTAAAGAAAAAGCACATCATCTCTCTCATGACATGCATCTTTCCTGAATAGCAATCGAACATCAGTCTAGTCCTGATACAGATTACACCAACTCCCAGGAGAGTGTGTCATCGTCTGTCCACCACTCCCTTCTTCAGCACGTGTCCTCTCTCTCACACACACTCACGCGAGGCAGCGAGAATCAATCAATATGGCCGTCAAGGCGAATGGCACCACATAGTCTTCTGGGAGCCGACGGCAGGTGACTTTGAGGCCGTGGGGTCCATGCTAATGAAATTGTGAGTGCCTTTGGATGGGCGACGGCAAATCAATCAGTTTCAACTTCTGTTTACACGTCACCTCAGAACGTGTATGAAATGGTCAGCTATTTTTTTTTCTCGCACCCTACTCAAGAAAGGTAATCATATATATAGCTGTGTTCGTTTACTGGTAGGTGAAGCAAATAGAAAAAAGATGAGTTTTTGGAGGTTATTGTTCTCTCTCTTATGCTTTCTTTAACTTCAGTTTAACCTCATGCTTTTGCTGCAGCCATTTTTTTCCCAATAGGACTTCAAGTCTTTTGAGGGTTTTTTTCTATTTTTATTTACCAATATCATAGGTGTGAATTGATTCCAGTGAACTGTCGGTTAACATTCTCACTGTCAAATAATTAAAAGTATTTATTGTGAATTTAGTGGACAATGTGTTTCATGCAATTTTTATTTATTTGTTTGTTATAATTTATTATTATTATTATTATTATTATTTCCAATTTAGTGAATAATGTGTATGTTTTAATTTGTTTATGTACTTGTTGTTGTTTACTTTTAACTCCATTCAGCAACATTCAATTACAAATAATAATAAAAACTACTTTTTTTATAGCATTACCCTTTTTGTAACATGGAATTGTAGCAATTGTTAACATTAGCGTTCATACCTGTGAGAAGCGCAGTGGTTTTTATTGACATCACAGTGTTGAAGACAAAGATACACAAGCTACCGGTGTTGTATTACAGCTAGTTAATCAGCTCTTATCTTGATGTAAGTGGTCTCCCTTAGGGCACGTCTCTCGCTTGCACTGGAATTGAGGGGTCATTATTTTTGACAAAAATCAAGTTAACTGGCCCTGCATTCTCCCTAATTTCTTGGCTGTTTCCTGTTCCTGCCTCACCCTAGAATTCAGACAGCTGCCTTTTCAGTAATTCACAATGCTGCTATTGTGTGGCTTTAACATCACATACTCTACAAAGAACTTTACTGTACTCTTCTAGAAATGTACTGGGGAAGCTGATGTTTGCAATAATATGACAACTTGCTAATTGTTCTATCTAATAAATGAATCAATCAGTATGTAGTCATGGTGTCTCTGAGGAAAATTGTAAACGATCAGGGCCAGTGCCCAAAAGGTCCAATTCATGAGCAGTGTGATCATGTTCAAGCATTTAATGCTAATGGCATGCTAGAAGATGAGTGGACAAAGCTAACCAACTACTTGGTAAACATGATATCAACTAAACAGCCAAATCATATGAAAGCAAATATGCTATTTCGATAAGGTGTGCCTCAGGGAGATGTTATAAGTCCATTAATATTTCCAAAGATTTCATTATCAGTTATGAAAGGAACAACATTATTTAAATCTTTTAAAGCCACATTTTTTTGTTGTGTTTATGTCAGTCATATTTGACACTTTCTTTTGATCCAGGCTAACCAGTTTTTTGTTTCATGGCACTCATGAATCACTAATTAACAGCTATAGCTTGAACATAGGTTTGATGCATCATCTGCACATGTAGTACATCACTTTACAGACAAAAGATGTTCTTGTCCCTGCCAGAATATAACAACCTGCTTTCTGTGGGTACTTTTTAATTTTATTCTAGTCATGAAAAAAACGTCTGTAATGGGTGTGCTTTTTGCTGGGCTGAAACGAAATCCAAAGAAATTCACTTTTTTCGAAGAAGAGAGAGGTGTGCAAAATACTCCAAATGAGTCCATGAGCGTAAGTGTTGCTAAGCGCCGCTGACCCCTTAGCGACAGGCACCGGCCGTGTTACCCGGGAAACGTACCGCCAAAGGCCTTTTTTTACACAATGCCCAAGTTCTGAACCAGGCTCTTGATGGAGAGGGCCTTCACAAAGAACCCCATTATCCTCGATGCAGGGTAGCGGAAGCTTTCTGAATAAAATCACTTACGTGTTATTTTTGTCAGGCATTTTGAACCACCTCACCCTCATTATTCTATTATTCTCATCAAGTGCTCAATCAGGCATTAGCCGTTTTGTACTGTACAACCGAGAGGAACATGTTTTAACGATCACCTGGGTTGCATGGGTTGAACAGTTTGCGTCTGACTGCGGCCAAAAAAGTTTATCAGGTAATTTCAGTAACTTGTTCATGGCATTGCAGACTTGCCTCTTTAAACTCTAAACGTTATTAGGTTGCTGTGCGGAAGCAGGTGGGCCTTATTAAAATAAATTGATCAACTAATGCGGTGATCAATCCACTGTATATGTCCCAGGCCTAATGTATCGCATTAACTGCACCCTGAGCATTTCTCCACGTATTAAGAGGCTCAGCTGCGCTAGAACCTCTAAATGAAGAAATCCCTCCAAGAGTGATGCACAAGAAAAATGCTTTAGGTCAGTGTGCTCGGCTCATTTTTGGTGACACATGTTGCTTGCACGTCCATGTGGCTGCCTTTCCTTATCCTCCTTGCTTTAGGAGAACCGCTCATACCATTATTTATTTCCAGTGGCTCTCAACCAAACCAAATCACATCATCGTTGGACTGACAGATGCTGTATCCTTTATCATAACCCAGAATTCCCCTCTCACAACCTAGAAATTAGCCCATGACGCAACATTCAGTGAAGTGAATTATATGCTGTTATTACTGGACTGTCGTTAGTAATGGGATAGCTATGATTCAATAATTAGGTTACCATAAAGTAATGCAGCACACACAGCGGGCTCATTCTGCTCGTACCATTGATGCCGGTGTATCTTTTTGTGCTGAGTCTGGTCTAATTTGTAACTTAATTAAATGTACGGGTCCTCCATCATTAAGTTACATTGATTTTCATTCTGTCACTCGAAGGAGACACCATTGACGGGTCATCTGGAGCCGAGCATATCTGGAGAGATGAGGTCTATAAAAACATATTTTAAACAATAAAATCCTATTAAAGAATAAATACTTATTTCCACCCAGTTCCACTTGAATTAATTGCAATCACTTAATTTCAAGAGAAGGCTGCTTTTCGAGAAGCAGCGTTTTTTCCCCCTGAGTCGATATCTCTGGTTATTCATCATAGCTGCTGTCATAAACGGTAGCACCGTATTAACTTAGCTCCAATAAGTGGATTATTGAGCACACCAATTTTTAAGAGTGGTCTCTTTAAAAACCCACGTGCCACTTGTAGATATTATAACCTTTGATTAAACGTGCAAACGGGATTGAAATGTACCCCAAGGATGTGTACAAATCTAAATCAAAATGGAGGAAATGGCCTTTATTCCTGGGATAGCACCCGTCCTGGGTTGTGCTTTGCGCATTCGGGGCTGCTGATAAATTGAGGATGGTTTTAGAGGTAAGATTACCTTGCTGTCGTTTGCCAATCATTTCCAGTGAGGCCTCTGACAGAACCAGGCCAGGCTGTCTACACATAACACGCTGCGATAGAGTGGGAAGACAAGCTGGAAGAAAATCAATTCACTACTGGCAGAGATAAGCTGTATTGTATGGGCAAACACAAAGGCTTCCACCTATTTACACACGCAGGCTAATCTCCTCAAAGCAAACCTTTCAACACAGGAGAAGCAATAGACAAGAAAACACATCAATTTCATACCAAAAATGCAAAATAAAATAAAAAAGTGTATCTTTATGTGTGTGTGTATATATATATATATGTAAAGAAAATATATCAATTTCAAGCCAAAAATGTCAAAAAGGTATGTTAATGAATGTTTGTGTGCATATATATAGGCTATATATATAATCAGTGTAGTTTTCAACTAAGGCTGGAAAGTTTAGTTCTATTACGTTGCATCTAAATATTTGTATTATATATATTTTTATATAATTATTACATTATATTTTTATAAAGATACAAACATTATAATTTCGTTTTCATAGATGCTTTTATTTTCTGAAAACACCATTTTAAATGTTCTATTTAAAAAAATAAAAGGCTCATTAGGCCTCATTTATGCGTTGTGTTCATAACCATTATGATGTAAATAGTCCCATTCAGTGTGACATTTTACATAAGAATTGTTTTACACATCCGTTATGCTCTCTTCATCCTGTTAAATGAAATTAACTATCAACAAAGAATACGGTAATTTGTTCAATGCATAAATTTACGGACATGCTCTATGGAAAGACATTGTTGGAAATTTCTAGCATTCACATGCTCCTGTGATTTTTGCACCATTTTATGAAATGCATTATTCCATAGACCTTTTAGCTTAAGTGCATAACAGCCCAACAAATTCCAAGATAAGTTAATGATGCTGAAGTCGTGACCTCTGCGACCCGTATGCCAGTATGCAGGTCGCCTGTAATTGACCCCAATTAAGACTCCAGCAGCTGTGTCTCATAGAGATGTATGACTGCTGGGTGCCTGGCGTCAACAGGTTGAGTGAGGTTTAGCTCAGCTTTTCACCACCTTTTCCACTGCAGAGCTCGCTTGAGTTCCTCCCAGATATTTTCTCCCCCAGAACAGCTGCAGAAAGACTCAGGCTTTACCGCACACACCACCCAGGGCCATTTTCCACTCTTTAGGGCCTCTCAGACGGCCGGGGAGCGATGTGGCACCGCTTGTTTTCTCTGTTGTGATTTATCTGGACTGTATGGCTGAATGAACGCTGATGTAACAGCTGACGTTTCAATCGGCCCTAATGACCGACCGAGGCATGAGGTTTTGCCGAGGCAGGGTGTTCTTTAGCTTTTTTTTTCAAAATAGATTTTGGGTTGGCCATAAATGGAAATAAATGCGGTGCAGTTTGGACTGCTGAGGGAGAATGCAGTAAGAAAAAATAGCGCTGTTTATTTGCAATTGTATCGTACTAAATACAATTACTTGAGTACATTTGAAAAGACAACGCTATTTCATTGCATCTCATAATTTCATTTAATGCAATGGATTACTTGTACGATGTATAACATTTACTAGAAATTTCTAAATAAAAAAATAGTTTCTACACCAATATCCCAGTAAAAGCACTTGATAATCATGCAAATCGGGAAAAGGTGTCTTCAAATTAAAGTATTTTCCTGCTCTAGCAGCATAAGTGAGTAAGTTTTGCACTGAAAAACCACATTCAATTCATCCTTAATAAACTAATTTAGGTGCATTAATGAAGCAAATTTCTGCATAAATCATTTGGAAACCATTCATGTGTATATTAAGCCAGTTTGCATTCAGTGCAAAAAGTGTTGGTTTTTGCACTGAAATAAACTGATTAGTCCCAGAGTGTTTTCATAGTTCTTTTAAATGGCATGATCTCATGTTTATCAGGGAGACAAAGTTAAAGTGCAGAAGCTTGCGGTTCGTAACGCTGAAGCCGGAGCTTCTTCGCTCTGGTTGGTTTACTCGAGTTCTCTTGGACTCTTTGTGTTTTCTTGATGTCTCTTAAGCAAGCAGCCGCCGATCGATGCGCCTGATCAGCGATATTCTCTCAGGGTTGTGTTGGCTAAGTGCTCTCAGTGTTGTTGCTAATTAAAACCCAGACAGTAAAAACCGCCGTCACCTGCTTTCTGCTCCACCTGACGATCTGCACCCGCATCCTCAAGACACGCCATAGCAGGACTAATGAGCAGTCTTTCAGCATATATTCAGCAAATCCCCCCAAAATAAGAAATTACATCAGAAAATATATAAATATATATTTACTGTATATGTATGTTTTATTTATTCACAAACACACACACACACACACACACATATATATATATATATAATATGACAGTTAGTATTTGTTAGTTAGTATTTTAATTCCTTTTTTTAGTTTACATACCTAAAATTTAGTTTGACATATTTACAACCAGAATTAATGAGATGACATTAAAAGACTCTATTTCAGGATCACGGTGCATTTAATTGATATCTATAGCAGCTATATGTATATGTTGGTATGTGTGTAATTTTTCATTCAATAAAAATTATATATGTCACATTTTTTCAACATTCATTAAAAACATTATGTATGTATCATTGCTGTATTTGTTGGCCCTCATTTGTAAGTCTCTTTAAATAAAGGCATCTCCTGAATGAATAAATGTAAATATATATATATTGTGGGCAAAAAGCATCAGTGTTTGATAAGAAAAGAGGATGACAAGTCATAGAAGCACTTGTTATCTTTCATGTCTTGGTATAGCCTCATCAGCAATGAAATGAGTGCTTGTGTGGAGAGCAAGGCGATGGTGTTTTCATCATCTGTGATGCTCAGATGATGTCAGTCGTGATTGGCCGTGTTTTTTTCCAGGATTGCTGTGGAGTGTGCAGCAAATTATAGATTTGGATTTAAGTTCATTTCCATTGGGTCATGAAAGATAGTATCAGGATTGATTCTGAGCAGGGCTGGTGGACAAAGCAACACGATAACATCATCCTCGTGTGTCTCTCGAGACGTTCACATGATGTCAGTGGTGATTGGGCATATTTTGCCATGAGTGCTATTGAGTTTGCAAGCGATTGTTTTTCTAGTAATAGGGGTGGTGTCAGTTTTGTTCAAGTATAAACCCTTTTTTCTGATATAGATGTTGTTTCTTTCCCACAGTACTGGTATGAAGGGAACGAGATGGGAGACCTGCCTGTGGATTTCTCCATCGTGTGGGACGGTGACTTTCCCATCGACAAGCCGTCATCTATGCGAGGTAAGAAATCTCACGCTTTACCTTCAGCAGCCCCCTAGTGGCATTTCTACAGCTATAGAGAAGAAATATTGAAGTTATCCTCTCTGCATTCATATTTTATCGACGTTCCCGGTGTCCTCTTGATGTGGGAAGGGTGTTGCCTTCGTGTAAAGTAGAACTTAATGCATCTTTTATTTTATTTTATCTGGATATCTGTTCAAACACACTTAGTCTGTAAGGTGTTCTCTCAGTCGCCGCGGAGATATTTTATTGATAACAAGGCGCCTGCCTGCTTCGGCCTTATATAACCTCACATTACTGTGGAGGATGGTATGGCGTCCGAGTCGGTCTGCTTTTAACCCGTCCACACGGCTGTCCGTTTGCATTTACCTCAAGTTGAAAGACCTCCTGGAGTCTATATATATATATCTATCTCCTGTTGAGAACTTTATCAGGTGTGCTAATACAGTGTTTCTGTGCTTTCAGAGGAATAGAAAGTCACAGATCGCTGTGTATCTGCAGATATACAATCTCTGTGGTAAATTATTGGTGTTTTGTGTTTATCAGTCCGTGATCGTGTTTTCAGTGGCCTGTCATTCTGAGCTCAGATGGGCAATTTAGCCTTGAGATCCACCTTCTCACAGCTGCCTTCCAAGATATCTCATTTTGGCCAAAATCCAAGACTTGTTTGTTTTGTTTTTTTCTAGTAGAAAATCCTAAAATGTGAAGATTTTTGTCCTAGATGGCAGACAAAGTTTAAGGAAATATCTATATGTACTGTACAATATTATACAAATATAACATTTGTCAATTACTATAAAATAAATAAATATAAAATTGTATTAAATAGTTACATAGTTTTATTATAAACTCTATTATAATAAAATAAAATTATTATATTATGTCAGTACTACATAATAGTACTACATAATATTTATATATTTAATATTTTTTAATATAATATTATTGTTTCTAAGTGTATATTATTGTGTTGTATAATACGATAAATATTAAACCACATAAAATAATATTAAATGTATTTATAAATATAATATTTTATAATGTAAGGTTTATAATATAAGGTTATTTATATAAATATTTTTTTTACTACTGAAAAGTGTTTAATTAAAAATATATTTAATGTGTGGAGCACAGTGACTATTCACAGAGATGTTTCTGTGTGATCACACTGTTTGGATGCTGCCTGGGCAGACAGTGACTAGCAAGTGAGCTCACTAGAGTTTGGACCAGAGCCACTGTGTATAGAATTGAACCTGTACACCCACTACAGCAGAACGCCTTGGTTTTCTGCTTCCTCGAGGCCTCGGGTCAGAGTTATTAGTGTGTGTGGGCAGCGCATGAATCACGGCACAGTGAAAGCAGGCGTGGGTTTCGCTTCGGCTACCTTCCCCTTACAGTTCAATTATCGATTGTCACTGCACAGCTGGCACCACTCCAAACATGGCCTGCGTTTAACTGCCCAGCTGAGAGTACGGCTATATTCTCACACTGTGTGTGTGTGTGTGTGTGTGTGTGTGTGGATGCAGCTCTCCTGTATAAGTGTGAAGCTCAGAGGGACAGCTGTGGACTCTGTCTGAAGGCAGACAGCACATTTGAGTGTGGCTGGTGTTTGGCCGATAAGAAGTGTCTCTTGAAGCAACACTGTCCATCACCCGAACACAACTGGATGCATCAGGGACGCCGCAATGTACGCTGCAGCCATCCCCGAATCACTAAGGTAATACACACGTTTAATCTGAAAGCCTTCCTGAACAATAGATTTGTATTGTTCAGATGAGCCCTAACCAAAAAGTAAACGGTGTAGAAGTAAATGAATAATGTTAGAAACATAAATCATTTCCGTCAAGAATTAAAGTCATTTTATAATATTAAAATATTATTATTTGATTATATATTTTTAATTGTTTTTCTTTTTATATTTGTTTATTTGTTTGTTTTATTTTTACTTATTTTGGAATTACAGTCATTATTTGACATATGTATTATTTATTTAATTACTTATTTAATTTAATGCTGCCAAATGATTAATCACAATTGATTGCATCCAATAATATTTTTTTACATATGTGTTTGTAATGTATATATTTATTATGTATATGTAAGAACACACATACAGTATATATTTACATTTACATGCATTTACATGCATATGTTTATATTATTTATATAAACAGTACATATATATTTAATATATAAACATTTTTCTTAAATATATGTACGTGTGTATTTATTTATAGGCTTAGTAATTATAAACAGTGCACACACACACACACACATTTTTTTTACCTTTTTTAGAAAATAACGAAAAATTTGTATCATTTTATTTTACCATTTTCAGAAGTAAAAATATTTAATGTAGAGTTAATTTACTATTTTTAGAAACAAAATGTGGGTATAAATATATGTCTTTTTATTTCATTTTTCTACATACATTTATTTTGTTTTTCATTAAAGAATGTTTTTCAGACTTCTGTAGCTTCTGTACTCCATATTTCATAAATAGTCCCTATAGAGTATTGGTAAAAGCACAAATGAAATACTCAATCCTCCTGCATGACAAATATCCCACACTGCACCTTTCAAAGTGGTGACCTTTAAAGCTCTTAGAATTAGTTTCTTTTATATCCTCCAATGAGAAGCTGTCATCTCTGTCTTCATAGATACGTCCACTAACGGGGCCGAAGGAGGGCGGCACACGTGTGACCATCGAAGGAGAGAATCTGGGGCTGCAGGTTCGAGAGATCACACACGTGCGTGTGGCGGGAGTTCGCTGCAACCCTGCTGCGTCTGAATACATCAGCGCTGAGAGGTGGGTTATGCTTTCCGTGCTGCTAGTTGGTTTGAATTGGTTTTTGGCCAGTGCTTAGTGCAGGAGTGATTTCTATGTTGTTCTTGGCCTGCAGGATCGTGTGTGATATGGAGGAATCTCTGATGTCGAGTCCCCCTGGTGGTCCGGTGGAGCTGTGTATCGGGGACTGCAGCGCTGAGTATCGAACCCAGTCGCCTCAGATGTACTCTTTTGTGGTATGTCCTCTACTTATTTGTTTACAAAATCCTGATTCAATTCCATTATCCTGTGTGTGCAGATCAGTGATGGGTTGACAGAATAAATGTCATAGTGGTTGGAAAAAGTAAAATCTACATTTTTTATAATTTTTTTTATTTAAACAGTTATTTATAATAATTAATTTATTTATTCATTAAGCAGTGCATCATTTTAGAAAAGAAAAATGTGTTTTAAATATGGATCTTTGTCATTCATATTATTTATTTACCTTTTTAGTTTTTATTAATTTATTCATAGTTAATTTTATATTTATATATATATATATATATATGCCATTATTTTAAGTCACAGTAAGTTTTTCTTTAATATAATTTATATTTATTTACCATTTTAATATGAATTCATTCATTCATAGTTAATTTGTATAATAAATATATTATCTTCTATAAATGTTTATCTTTACCATTTAAGTTCATTTTCTTATTATTATTATTTATTATTATTATTATTGTTTTCTTATAAAGTTATTTAGAATCAAAATTTGATCATTATTATTTATTATTTTGAATCTTAGAATTTTCTTTTATTTATTTAACTTTTATTTACTATTTTTATCTACAAGTGTATTTATTTAACTTAATATTTTTAATTGAAAAGAAAATATTTGAAATATTAATTTCATTTCATGATTCCACTTATGCCAGAAATAAGCATTGTAATTACTAAACACTCACTTGAATTTGTTCTGGAGTATTAAATGTTGGCATGTAGCTCTTTAAAGCAGTTTCCAGGGTCCTTCATGCACAAAACATCACTTGACTGGCCAGCAAAGCGGGTGCCTTCGATTTTACACCTAGCCGTTGTATTTTAATCGTTCTTTTCATATTGATTCCCTTATCACCGCTAACATTTTGTTTGTGGTGATTTACGCGCAGCTAATCAATACGAATCCATCCTTTGAGACTCAGCCAATCCGATTTTGCACATGAAACCGATGAATCGTTAGGATTCCCACTCGTCCATCCCGTTACCCAATCAAATCAACCGGTGGAACCATGTGATAATGTAGTTTAAGGAAAGGGGGAGGTAAAGAATGACAATTACCCCTTCCTCCCTGCTGAGTTTTAAGTGGTGCCCAGCAGGAATAGGGCATTAGTCTATTATCCCGAGCCCAGGAGCTTTGCACACACACACACACACACATATATAAATGGATGACCCTGCCTGGATTCCCTCAACATCTAATCAATAGCGTCCAGGCAGCTTCAGTCGTGCAGAAGGGTAAAGCAAATGAAAACACGCACTCCGACCAATTACACAGGTATGCAACTAATTACTGTGAGAGGATGGCGCCTGACAGGTCCTGCACCGAAACAAACGAGACCTGCGCGGCGAGAGCTAACAGGACATTTCTATTACAGTGATGAGTGTAATCTCTTCGTGTTGTACCAGAATGAGGAAAACAAGCGTCCGTACCGCGCTTCATAAGCTCCATCTGTTCGGAAGTTAGCATTGCTTTTCTCGTCCCACTAGACTCCAAGTTTTAACCGGGTGCGGCCAGAGAAAGGACCCGTGTCCGGTGGGACCAGGCTGACCGTCTCAGGCCAACATCTGGACGCCGGGAGCGCCGTGACCGTGTATTTGGCTCAGGAAGAGTGTCTGTTTGTCAGGTAAAGCAGCGTTTTGATCTTCCGGTGCGGAACGCATCTGGGTCCCTTGACATCTGTGAAATACAGTTGGGCTTCGGAGGAAGCGAGATGTGTCATTTCCACATGAAATCAAGTGAGCGTGCGAGGCCATTCTCAAATATGTCCACATGCTCGTGTGCCAGGAAACAAGATGCATTACTGGTTGTTATTGTTAGCGAGCTGTGTGGTGATTAAAATTGAGTAACATCTGCTTAGAAGATAGAAACTAATGCTTGGTTCCTGGCTAAAAGTCTACACCTAGTCTAGACCGCTTTCTGCTGGTCTAGCATAATAAACTCTGAGCAGATGAATTTGGTTGGCCAAAGAAAAGTTATTTAAAAAAAATAAAACATTTTATATATATATATATATATATATATATATATATATCCATGTCAGTCAATCAATTAGCACTGTAAGTGTTAGTATCTATTATTTTCTATTAATTTTTAGTGACCACAGTGATTATTAAATTAATTCAATTGATTTTCAATACACACGCAGACACACACTTTTACTTAATTTATGTTTTTAAATAAATATTTAAACATTTAATGAAAACGGAAAATATTATTTGAAATATTTATTTTCAGTTTTTTTGTGCCGAAGTTATGATTACATTTTTGTTAGAATAAGCAGTTTCTGTAATTAAGCGATTATTAAACACTTAAACACACAGCAAGTTCTAGATACTTAAATCTGAGTTATAGTGCCTTTAAAGCCATTCTAAAAGCAATTTATTGGCAGAAAAGACCAGAATGTATTTCCATTCAAGTTTAGACTGGTTTCTGCTTGTCTAGCCATGTTGTTCAATAACAAATCTCACCTTGTGAATCTGGTTGGCAAAAAGAAATCTTGCTGTTATTAAGAAAAAACATACTAAAAGATGAACGAAAAAATTGTAAAAGGTAAACTTGATTCAAATGTTTTATATATTTTTTTTTCAACTTCTATTTTCGTATTAACCAACCAATTAGCATTGTAGTTATTAAATTTAAATTTAAAAAATAAATGTTTTAAATATTTTAATGAATATTCAGTGACTACAGACTACTTAGACTTACTTTTTCCATTTTCAAATATCACGTTCTTTACATTTTTATTATGTTTGTTTTTAAACCTAATCAAAGTAACCCAACTGCAATTTGACGGAGATTAAAAGGAATGCACAATAAAAAAAAAGAAAATTAAAAAACTGAGTTATGCTTTTGCAAATGAGCTCTTCTATTATAATAGATTTAATGACCATAGATTGAAAAAATATATATTTTTATTTAACTTCTGATTCCATTTCCACAGAAATAAGCTTTTCTTTTGTAATTATTAAACACTAATTTGTTCTAGATCATTAAATCTGACATTAAGGTGCATTTAAAGCCAGCCTGATAGCAATTTATGCAATTAACGACTGAAAAGACCAGCATGTATTCCCATTCAGGTTTAGACTGGTTTATTTTGGTCTTGTCATGTTGATTTCCAACAAAACTCAGTAGCTGGTTGCCGGAAACATTTTGCTGGTAGAGAAACCAGCATCCAAAATACATTGGATGTCCTTTTAAACATATAAAAACAGCTTAAACCAGCAAGAAGCTTTATTTTGAAGGTTTTAGGCACTTTTCATCTGGGAGACTAGATAGGCAACAAACAAGCAAACCATCTTAAAGCCAGAAAGCAAACCTCTAAAGGCTGGTTTAGACTGTTTATGAAGTCAGATTTGATTCCAAATTTGAAATTAAAAGGGACAAAAATCTAAAAATGGCTTTATGTATTTCAAGTTTTTGTGTAATATAACTTTGTTTTGTTCCAACAGGAGAACGGTGCGTGAGATAGTGTGTGTGACGCCACCCTCAACGTCTGGTTCTGGGACTTCAGCCGTCAAACTGTTCATTGACAAAGCCGAAGTCACCAGTATTGCACAGTACATTTACACCGAAGATCCAACCATTTCCAGCGTGGAGCCCAACTGGAGCATCATTAAGTACGTTAACAAAGTCTCACACACGCTTAATAACTCACAAGAGATTCCTCACTGTCTAATACGTCTCGCTGACTTCAAAGACAGCATCCAAAGCCTAATAGAATTTGTGAAAAGAATGAATTGAAATGCTCCACGTGGGCAGAAACTCACAGCTGTTTTCAATAGAGAGTTAGAATACGACTCTGTAGTCTGATTAGCACAAACATACAGATATATATATAGCAAGCTCGAGTACTGATAATTAAAATCGTTTGAGTGAAACATTTAACTTTTATTGTGATTAAGTAGAAACACCATCTGAAAGTAGTATTGGTGCAGTGCTTACTTTATCACTTTGCTGCTTACTTTTCACTAGAACCTAAATACTGACTGGGTAGCGATACACCACGGTCATAGTCACTCGATTTGAGGTATGAGTATCTGTCGTCTAATTGAAGTGTTGTTTGTTTGTTCTGACAGTGGCAGCACCACCCTCACGGTCACAGGAACCAATCTGCTAACCATTCAGAAGCCCAAAGTCAGAGCCAAATATGGAGGAGTGGAGACCACAAACGTGAGTTCCCGACCAGCTGTCCTTCTCCTCTCTGCCCCCGGCATCATTACCAACAGCTTGTTGTTTACGTGATAAGAACTAATGTCTGGTTGTTCCTCTTGTAGGTTTGTACGCTGGTGAACGACTCTGTCATGACATGCTTGGCTCCGGGCATCATCTACACCAAACGCCAGGTTCCAGATTGCGGAGTTCATCCGGATGAGTTCGGCTTCATCCTGGACCATGTGTCTGCCCTCCTCATCCTCAATGGAACTCCTTTCACATACTATCCAAATCCGACCTTTGACTCCCTCGGGAATGCTGGGATTCTGGAGGTCAAACCAGGATCACCCATCATCTTGAAGGTATGACTTTTATCATGATCTCATCATCCAGCATTTACATTTTTTCAATTAGCATTTTATATATTTCAGGGATATATATATATAATTTTTTACTATCTTTTTTTGTTTTGTTTTTTTTATCAAAATGCAACATTGTAAGTATTTATTGTTCGATAAATGACAGCTAAGATATTTTTTTATCATTAAATAAATTTATAAGTTTAATATAATATATAAGTTTAAATTAAAATTAAACATTAATATGTATTAAAATTAACAATACACTACCGTGTATACTACCAAACACTAGCGTGATGTTTACTTTTACGTTACAAATGTGCCATTAACCATTTAAACCACTTTTAAACTAAATGTTTTCAAATATGTTAAATTGTAAATTTAAAAAAAGTTACAATACTAAATATTTGAATGTTTCTAAACGTTTATATTTAAAATATAGTATTCTTTTTTTATGTTTTATTTTGAAAAATATTTAAAAAATATATATATATAAATAAATAAATATATATATATATATATACAAATTATATATGATTTTAATTTGCATATAAAATATTTTATACATGGTTTGTTTATACATTGATTTTATACATTGATTTTATACATTGGAACTTGGACAGTTCATTACATTTTTCATGACATTTAAATTCTGCACATCAAATGATGTTGATCATTTTTGGTAAATTAATTTTTCTGTGCCTTCATCTGTAAACAGGGCAAGAACCTCATCCCTCCTGCTCCTGGCAATGCTCGCCTGAATTACAGCGTGATGATTGGAGAAACCCCCTGTCTGTTAACAGTCTCTGAGTCTCAGCTGCTCTGTGATTCCCCGGATCTGACCGGAGAACAGCGAGTGATGGTGAGCAAGTCATGCAGCTATGACATATTCCCATTATGCATTATAAACAGCTAATCTATAAGGAGCCTCTCGTGCAGCTGAAGAGAAAAACATGCTTACCTCACATTGCACTGACTGAAAATTTACGGCGCCTTATTAATTGTATATCAACCAATAAAGGTGGCAGAAAATGAATGGATGGCTGTAAGATGGTGAAAATGCTGAATGTTTGGTTTGCATGGACTCAGGCATTGCACCTCTCATTTAATCAATCTCGTAATAAGCCACTGCCGCATGGCCATTTTTTAGCTTAATGTTAAAACGGAAAACATAAAGGTCAACTGGAAGTGGCTCGCCGTACATTAAGTACTTATTAGGATTATAGGGAGCACTGATACAAGCAATTTCCCACGTAATCTAGCTATCTGCTCTCCCGGCAGCTCAAACAATTATTACAAACAGCAGACAGGAATCCTTCATAACCTTCCTGAGCCCTGACATATGCTTAGAAAGAGCATTTCAGACATGTTCAGCCCCCTTTATTGATAATAATGGCTTTCATTAATGGTCACTGCTCAAGAAAACCTCTTGACTCAAAGCATTCAACACGTTTTCTTCCTGCACCGTTTGTGCTGCAGACATGAATGATGCCACAAAGCATGTGTTGTTTTGAGCAGCCGTGCCAATTCAATATTTAAAATAATACTGTCAAATGAATAATATTTGTGAATAATCACATCAAAAATAAGAGTTTTTGTTCATATACGTGTGTACGGTGTTTTATTTCATATGTATATATAAATGCACACATACAGTATATATTTTGAAAAAAAAAATTTATATTTATATAATTTATATGTAAATATTTTTAATATATAAACATAACACTTTTTTCTTAAATGTCCACATGCATGTGTGTGCATGTATATATGCATAAACAAAAACTTTTATTTTAGGTGCAAATAATCACAGTTCATCTCATTTAAAATTTGAATTAGTATGTATATATGAAGGAACAAAGATAGTATAAAGTATAAAGTTACAAGTATGTTCAGAGTTCTAAAATGTACATGAACTAGATAGATGGATAGATGGATAGATAGATAGATAGATAGATAGATAGATAGATAGATAGATAGATAGATAGATAGAT
>JAUCMT010000154.1:3979416-4004511 GCA_032357475.1 Enteromius thamalakanensis | reverse complement strand
TATAGAACGTACTGTTTTAATGGTCGAGTAGTATGTTCAATTTTAAATGTAGTACCTACTTAAGCAGTATGCGATTTCAGACGCAGCATATATGATTCATTGCTACTATTGTTAAAAATTAGCAAGGACCTAGCAACCCCCAGTAGATACGGCATAACATCCTAGAAAACGACAGTTGCATAGCAACACCCTAGCAACTACCCAGAATGGGAATGCATTCCCCAGAACTCTTACTAAAAAGAACACATTAACAACCATGTAGCAATACCATGGCAACTGTTTAGAGCACACAGCATAATTATCACTCATGCATTGTGTTTGTTTTTGCAGAACTGAGTCTGTGGCTGAGAAGATGCTCACTAACTGGTTCACGTTCCTCCTGCACCGTTTCCTCAAGGTTTGTGATTTGTTTTTTAACACAAACATTCAATCAGTTTTATTAACATGCTATGCAAAGTCTCAAACTGCTCTGAGGCTAACCAGCGTCTTGTTTGAGAGATGGTTTTGTTGCGCTGATGTTTTTGACGGCCTGACTCATCGCAAAGCCTGCTAATAAATCTCGCTAAAGCCTACGCTCCAGATAGCGACTCAGGAATGCCACGGCTTCCGCTCTGCCCTGGAATCGGCCGCGTGGAGAGCACTTACTCAATCCCACATCCTGTCAGGTGTTCACCAGGACGACCCAAACACCGCCGAATTAGACTGAAGCAGATTGAGATGGCTATTAGCACTAAGGGCGAGAACATCAGGCCCTTTGTGCATTTAAGGCTGCAATTGCCCTACGGAATGTAGCTCTGGCCAGCCGCCCAGTGTCTTTACGTCCCATCAGAGCAGATGTTAAAGTGTTTTGGCCACCATACAGGCCTCTAGGAGTAATTACCGCGAAATGCCTTCTCGGTATGGCTCTGTTGCTCTGCTTGGGTGTGTACTTGTAATTTCATATATATCATGTGCCAAAGCATTCAGTGTGCTTATATCTGTTGTACATCTTATCATCTTATTAACGAGCATTTAACGTTACATTCATATTGAGTCAGTGAACACACTCAGAACGTTCTGGCAAGGTTCTTCACTCAAAGCTTTAAACAAATGTTCTTACAGTAACCTTAATAGAATTTGTGCAGCTTTCAATAATGTCCTCGTGAAAAATATTAGCAAATATTTGTTCATGGAACAACATCTAGTTGGACATTTCCAAAAAAAGTAGTGTTTCCTGTGATTTTTTTTGCTAAATTATTAATTGAACATTCCCTTTAAAGGAATAGTTCCCCCAAAAAATGAAAATTACAGCATATTTTACTCACCCCCCAAATGAGATGTCATTATTTACTCATTCTCATGTTGCGCCAAATCTAAATGTAAAAAAACTGTAGAACATAAAATGAAATTAAATGTAATAAATATGAAATGTTTATAATTGTTATAGCAGGGGCAGATATACTGTACCATCTCTGAATCTATATTTTACAAAAAATTACCCTTAAAACCCCAAAAACACCCCACCTTAAACAAGCCTAGACCAGCAAACTGTAGCTTAAATATAGCCCGGGCCCGCCCATACTTCCTGTGATGCTACATTCATTTCACGAGCAAAGTTAGTCAAGCTGCCGTTTTAGAGCATTTCTATTCCCAAAAAAGTAGGAACCAATGAGAAACGAGCTTCCCCTTCCCGGCACGACTGAGGCGGGTGTAACGCGATGATGCAGCAGTTCTGCGACCATACCGGCTTTTCAACATGGTGTGTACCGAGCAGCAACAATCGTTCGACCTACTGTAGCAGCTGTTTTGAGAAATTTTCATGACAGGTTTTCTTTGAAAACAGAGGAGAAGTAAAGTAAAGGCATTTTCCTACTGATTTAATGAAGCTAGCTACAATTGGTTACGGTGGCTTCAGGTTCCGTCGCTACGCATACTGTACGTCATCGGAATGAGTCTGATTGGTTGTAGATTCGTTCAGTAGTATAAAGAGGCATCTGATGAACGCAGGTTAAGGTAGTAAGGTAGCTTGGACAGACTATGCTCCTATAAGCTTATATATAAGTTGCGGAAGCCATGCTAGCTGAAATAGTATTTCCAGCAGAGTTGGGTGACATTTCCATTCTTGTAGTCTTCTGGACTAGATTTTATTTTAATTTATTTATTTCTCTGATTTTGTTTTGCTTTATTCTTTTTGAGCTTAACAGTCCATTCCCACTGTATGCTTTCATTCTGTGAGTTTTCCGAAAGAAAATCAGGCAGGTTTGATGAAATCAGGATGTGTAAATGATGGTAGAATTTTCATTTTGTGCGTAATCCTACAAGGGTAACAAATATTTGTTAACAGATATTTAGGGCTTCCTCTCGCGCTGTCAGTTTAGCAATCGAAACCTGGCGCGGATCATGTGACACACATCTGCTGTGTCATAACAGGGTACAACGGCCAGACTGCAGCAGACAGAGCCAGAACGTTAGCAGCCTCTAAAAGCAATAGAAAGATGAGGATATGATGTATATATAAAGGCTAAATGCATCTGACATAGAGTTCAGAGGCTGGTTGTTTAGAATTACTTGCAGTTAGGCATGCAATGGATGCTGGGTAACCCTCTCCGCCTGCGTTAGAAGAGTGTGATTCAGGATGTCATGCTGTAATTAATAATGTCAAGCTGATCTTGCCTAAGAACTAAATAATAGCCTCCCCTCAGTATCGCTGTTTAGTCATCAAACGCTTTTAAGTGGGTAATTGGAGACTTCTCCACACTTCACAAATGCCATCTGAAAAGAACCGTGATCGGACGTGTCTTTCATTCTCACGGCCGCACTTTTCTTTCTCTGCACGCTCGCTGCCTTGTTTCTCTCTTTCGCTTCCTTTTGGTCAGAACATGTCTTTTCCCTCTCCTTTCATTGCTTCTTCCTCTGTATTTAAAGGTGCAATTAGGCGTTTTCAAAGTGTGTGAAAATTACAGCTCGTTGTGATTTTATTGAATTGATGTTCTGTGGTATTTTGCGCAGGAAGTCATCTTGACTTCTTCAGCGTCTTCTTTAAAGGTAAAAGGTTTTAAAGGAGACATGTAATGGAAAACACAATTTCCTTGCTCTTTTGGAAATAAAAGCGCTGAGGTTCTACATAGACATGCTAAATTGTTCACAACACAGAGCTCCTGCTTATGAGACGTAAGCACTGTTTTTAATAGGATTTGTTTCAAGGTTTTTAGTTCAATTATTAACACTGGATGTCTGTGTTTTTATATATTGATTTGAATGGGTTTGGGATTTTTATACTGTTCAAAAGTCTGGCGTTGGTGAGATGCAAAGCTTCAGTGTCACGTGATCTTTCAAAAATCATTTGCTGCTGAAAAAAACATTACTAATTGGCAATGTTGAAATGTTAATATTTGATAGTACATATTTTTATTATCAGATTTATTCATCTTTGGATAGTATAAATTTATAAAATTTTAAATGCAGTTTTTTTTTCTTTACTGTCACTTTTGATCAATTTAACAAAAACTTTCTGAAAAAGGTACATTTCTTTCAAAAATAAATAAACTTTTAATAGGTGGTATATAATTGTCTTTATTTCTGCTTCATGAAACTCAAAAGAAATAGTTGCTTATTTAATTGTCTCAGTATTTTTTATGGATGCTGTGTGAGTGTGAACAGAACGAATTGCTTAACCAATCGTAACAGATATTTTTATTTATAGATGGGTCTTAAAGGTACAGTAGCAAAAAACAGCCTGTTAAATTCCGTGGGTCAGTGAGAAGATGGAATATGAACATATGAAACTTTGTTGCAAGAAACCTTGACTAACATTATAAGTGGACTTTAGGGAGAAAATAAAACGCTTCAGAAGTGTAGAAGATGACCTCTCTCTCTCTCTCTCTCTCTGTGCAGGAGTGTGCTGGCGAGCCTCTGTTTATGCTGTACTGTGCTATAAAACAGCAGATGGAAAAAGGTCCCATAGACGCCATCACAGGAGAGGCCAGATACTCCCTGAGCGAAGACAAGCTCATCCGACAGCAAATCGACTACAAGCAGCTGGTCAGTGTTCCCGTGGTGACGCTCTCTTCCGTATCCCATAATCCCTCTTCCTGTCTCCCAGAACTTCCTGCCTCATTGAAGATCACAAGTGTTTGACTTCATCTCAAATATATGTTTGAAAAGTACGACAGCTCCACCAGCTAGAAATTGATACTAATACCAGTGTTGTTTTCTTTTCTTTAAGTTAGTTGTTTTAGGTAAGTTTTAGGACTTATGTTTTGTGTTTTTTGTCCTTTTTATTATATTTGTTTATATGTGAGAGTGTGCAGTTCATTTTAGTAATTGCATGTTCACTAAAATTAGATATTGCATTATAGATATTGCAGATAGTTTTTATTTAATTTAATGTTTATTTCATTCAAGTAACAAAAGCAAATAATTTTTTTTATGGTTTTAGTTTTAACCCTGAATAAAACCGGCAAAACAGGGACAGAAGTGAATTGAGAAAAAACAAAGAACAACCTGATCAGAGCCTGTAATGACTAAAACAAATATGAGAATTTATCATGGCACTCATAAAACAACCCCAATGCTCCTCATTTATCTCAGCAGACAGCCAGGAAATACAGCGGCTGATTTACACAAACATGACTACACAAAAGAGCATATTTACTGTCTGCGCCAACAGAGTTCTGTGCATTGATTTTAAATGGAACAATACGAGCCAACCAATGAATGAGCTTTAATCTATGGCTCCTCAGTGGTAGTTAAAGCTATAGGACAGCTCATCAATTCCACAGTATTCAGGATAGATCAGCTTAGGGGAATCGATATGTGGCACAGTTATTCAGCTGTCTTAGCCGTCAAACCTAAAGAGAGGACCCTAGGGGCCGTCAGAAAAGGTCAGGCTCACATGTAACGCAGTATGTTGATATATTCATTAGGAGTGTAAATATTTGCCCTCGTTTCGATTCTTTGTAAAAATGTGGCACGTCATGACTTTTAAACTCTAGTTTCTTCTAGTTCTTAATGCTGATTGGTCAGTTCAGCTTTGCATATTAGATATTGAATTGTGCATGTTCATTTCTGCAATATTATTACATTTAGAATGCCTTAGCCATCTCTATCACAGTTCTAGTAGCTAAATTCATGTTGTATTTAATCTTTTTATTATTATTATTATTTTAAAAAAATATTTTTTATATTTTTATAAATATTTAATATTTTTGTAGAATACATCACATAGAATTGTAATAATAGTTGTGAAAATTACTATTATTATATTTATTATATATTATTATATAATATATTAATTATTATTATCTTAATACACAATATATATACATATATATAAAATACTAATTATTATTATTAGTAGTAGTAGTGGTAGTATATATAATAATAAATAATTGGTATCACTGAAGTATATATGTGATATGTAATATATATTAGAACCATATCTTATATATTCGTCAGAATTTTTATTTTGGTGCCACCACAGTACTTGTGTTATGTTATTATCATATATAAATGTTATTCACTATATGTGATTCTGTATTATATGATAATAATAGTAATACTGTAACAAAGTAATACATTTTTAATGGCTGCTTGTCAATGTTATATCCCTAATGTTCATTTATATGTTGATAGTTGATAAAATGAAGATGATTTAAACATAAGATATTTAAATTTCACCAGAATACATTATTGGATCCGGTATGTACTCTGCCTTTGAGCATTAAACATCTCAGCTGTGCCAGGAAGTCTGTCTGTGGGTGTGAACACGTGCTAAAGGACACACTAAAGTCACCTTTACACACACTCATCTTCACACACTCTCTCACACACACACACACACACACACACAGCCAAAGACGAGAACTGATCTTTATGATGTTAAGCTTTCGTAAAACCCTCATTTCCTCCAAGCTCCGAGTTTCAACCCAATCCAGTTCCTAAACCGATGCCGGATGTCCTAAATATAGCTATTCTCCGTCTCCGAGAGAATTCCGTAATTTACTGTGTAATTGGGTTTTAATCACAAACTCCTCGCGTGTGAGCCGCGGCTGGAGGGGAGGAATTGCCATAAGCTAATGATCAGCGAGTAGCCGCGATTACGGATGCACAGTCGCGCACCAGTGCCAGCTGCATTGTTTTAATCACACGATTAACGCGGCCCATGCGCACAAAAGGTCTTCTCATGAATTTATATGGACTGTTGTCACGGTGTGAATGGAGATATATCAAAGCATCGGCTTTATAATAAACGCTTGGCTCTTTAATGTAACTCGCCTGCCTGTTTATGAAGCTGTTATTTGTATGTGTTACTCACTCGGTAAGTGCTGAGGGCTGTTTTTTATGATTTCGCTTATGCTACTGACTGCATAAATGAGCTGATGCACACATCCTACAGCTTGTCTTGTTTATCAATGCTATACGGCTGCATGACGGTTTTATAGCTTTATGAAGGCTTTACCATAGTAACTGGTGCAAAAGTTATGTAGCCTACAGTACATTCATACAGGAAAAGATTAATTCATACTCTAACAGAAGTATTACTAGTACCAGGATGTTGTTGTGTTTTATTTGGAAATGGTACTATAGAAAAACTCTTGTTTTGTAATTAATCTAATGATATTTGATCAGCGTTGAAACAGTACTATTGTCAAATCCTGTGAATATAAACTTTAATTTTTATATTTTATACATGCCTGAACCCTGCCACATCTGTCATTGGTCAGTCAAGCAAAGAGTCCTGCCCCCAAAGTCATGACATTGGTTGAGTCACTGTTGCTGTGTTGGTTGGGCTGCTAAAAACAAACGATCAATACTTTGTTAGCACAACCGAGATGATTACGCTGTTCTGGGGAATCAACCTATAAAGGTCTTTCTTATGGTTGTCTCTGCAGTGTTTTAGCTTTAAAAAGATTACACACTTCAGCTTAAAGTATCTTTTACCTTCAGACATGTCATATGAATCCTTGTTTGTGGCCGGATCAATCGCCTCTTGCCGTTTGTTTTTATCGATCTGTGACTGTTTTATCAAAACCTGCGTGTTTCACATATTCTGAATACCGCTTTGCAGGAGGATAAATATTTCACCATTGACATAACAGTTAAAGCTGAGATAGCTATTATGATAAATCAGGCCGAGGCATGAAACGGGATCCCGATCAATCTTTGATACGCTGGCAGAGCCAGGCCAAATAAAGCTCCAGTCCACCGCTGTGTATAATAAAACCTTTCCGCAACTTCTTCAGTCCATGTGTACTGTATGTTAGTGTGTGTGGTCTAGATTTTAATGGAGATGTGTTTTTGTGCCTTTGCTGGTCATCTTTTCAATCAACATTGACGTGTTTTCTATTGTTGCTAATGTTATGCCGGGTCTGTGTGTTGCTCTGTCGCAGACTCTCATGTGTATTCCTCCGGAAGGAGAGGCCGGAACAGAAATCCCTGTTAAGGTGCTAAACTGTGACACCATCACTCAGGTGAAGGACAAGCTGCTAGATGCTGTTTACAAAGGCATCCCGTACTCACAGCGTCCCCAGGCTGACGACATGGACCTGGGTAAACATCTATCTACCTATCTATCTATCTATCTATCGTTCTATCTATCTTTCGTTCTATCTATCTTTTGTTCTATCTATCAATCGTTCTATCCATCCATCCATCCATGCATCCTTCTGTCGTTCTGCCTATCGTTCTATCTATCGTTCTACCTATCGTTCTATCTATCTATCTATCGTTCTATCTATCTATCTGTTGTTCTTTCTCTCTATCTATCGTTTTATCTATCTGTCTATCCATCGTTTTATCGTTGTATATCTATCTATCTATCTCTATCATTCTATCTATCGTTGTATCTATCTTTCTATCATTCTATCTATCGTTCTATCTATCGTTCTATCTATCTATCTGTTGTTCTTTCTTTCTATCCATCGTTCTATATCTATCTATCTATCTGTCTATCCATTTATCATTCTGTCATTCTACCCATCGTTCTATCTGTCTATCGCTCTATCTATCGTTCTATCTATCTGTTGTTCTTTCTTTCTATCTATCGCTTTATCTATCTATCTGTCTATCCATCGTTCTATCGTTCTATATCTATCTATCTATCGTTCTATCTATCTTTCGTTCTATCTATCTATCGTTCTATCCATCCATCCATCCATCTGTCATTCTGCCTATCGTTCTATCTATCTATCCATGTATCCATCCATCTATCGTTCTCGTTCGTTTGCTCTGTCTATTGGTCTATCTTTTGTTCTATCTATCATCTTTCATTCTATTCTATGGTTCTGTCTATCTTTCTATCTAATCCCTCATTCTGTTCACCTGTTTTGTCAATCCATCTATCGCTCTCAGTATATATCACTCTTTCATTTCATCTATCCATCCATCTGTATTGCTGTGTTTGTCCATCTATTGTTCATTCAATCTGTCTGTCTCTTTCTGTCTATCTACCATTGTTTTTGTCTGTTTGTCAGTCAATCTATCAATGCTAGTTCATTCTGTCAGTCTGTTTATCTATTGTTCGTTCTTTCGGTTAGTCTGTCTATCTTTCTATCATTCTTACTGTTGGTCTGTTATTACATTTTGAAGAACGATTAGGAAAATGATTTAGTTTTCTTAAGAAAACATGCACTTATGAGTTGTGCACAGTGCAAAGAGCAGTAAATAGGGTCAATTTTGTCATCATGTTAAATATTACAAAGAAAGTGCAGAAAACATTACATAATTTGATACTCCAGAAACATCATCCAAGAACATTGTGTTTACTGTTGCTCTCCAGAATGGCGGCAGGGTCGACTGACCAGAATCATCCTCCAGGATGAAGACGTCACCACAAAGATCGAGAGCGACTGGAAGAGATTGAACACACTGGCACACTACCAGGTTAAACAACGCTTCCTGGCAGCTGCTCTGTTATGTTATGCAAATTTACAAATTCTTGTCGTGTATAAAAATGGAGATGCTTTTTTTTATAGTTCTCATTTTCTGTCTCAGGTGACAGATGGGTCTTTGGTGGCTTTGGTTCAGAAGCAAGTATCTGCTTACAACATCGCCAACTCCTTCACGTTCACTCGCTCTCTCAGTCGATACGGTAAGCCTCAGTCTCTCGGATCGCTTTACGCCACACAATCCTTTAATATATCATTGATTCTTCCAGCATGCAACATGCAGCATGTTTGGCTCAAAAAGGAATCTACGATCTCTTCTCCATCGATTCAATAAACTTACACATACTGTAGGCCATGTTTCAAAAAGTAGTATGCCAACTCTAAGAGGATCCATTTCAGTCAGAATGATGTTTATTTAGACATCTGTAAATGTAGACTGTAATTCGGCTTTGTGATTTGGCTCACTAGGTTTTGAGACACAGCTATTAAAAGATAATGATTCAGAAACAGTTTAGATGTACAGAGTAAGATATGTAAACTGCAGTGCGCTGTCGAGAAGCAGATTGAAGTACAAGCTCATGTGGATTGTGCTGTACATAGAGAGCCTGCTGAGGACGTCTAGCAGTCCAGACAGCCTTCGATCCAGGGCTCCCATGATCACACCTGACCAAGAGACGGGCACCAAACTCTGGCACCTGGTGAAGAACCATGAGCACGCAGACCAGCGGGAAGGAGACCGCGGGAGCAAGATGGTGTCTGAGATTTACCTCACACGCTTACTGGCTACCAAGGTACATAAGCAGAATTGCACACAGGAAGTGCATGTTTTTTAAAGTGGTAAACTATTGTGTTTTACCATTCGTAAAGACTTGTTTCCTATCTTTATTTACTCGCCCTAACATTAACTATTCAAAAGTGTGTGCTCAGTAAAGTTTTTTTTACTGTTTGTATTCAGAAAGGATGCTGTAAATTGATTGAAAATTAACTTGAAGACATTCATTTAAACTTTCTGTTAATCAAAGAATAGAAGAAGCACAACTGTTTTTCAAACACTGATGATGATAAATGTTTTTTGAGCAGCCAATCATATAAAATTAATCGACACACTTAATGTTGGAAAAATAGTGCATAAAATTAATCTTTGAATCAAAGAAATAAATTGCATTTTAAAATATATTTATATAAAAAATATAATTTAATTTTAATGTAAATATAATTTAAAAACCTTACAGTTTGGTTAGCATAGACTTGTATATTAAATATATATTTTTTAAAAATCATACCAACCTCATGCTTTTGATTAGTAGTGTACCATTTTAGACATTAGACATCAATGCAGCTAAATTTAATTTTAATTGAAGGTTATTAGTACAAAAACTGAAACTTGCTGATCTTTATGAAATTGTCTTTGTATGATAAAAATGTCTAATTTTTGTACTATACTGAAAAAAAAAAAAAACATAAAGCTTTAGTACAAGAATAATGTCAATTTAGTTTTTTTTTAAGCAGTTAACTGTTTGTAAACCATAAAGCGGACAGCTAATAAAAAGTTGGAACTATCCATTTAATCATTTATTGAACTAAAAGAGTCATTTTGTGACCGTGGACTGCAAAACCTGAATAAATAAGCTTTCCACTGGTGTATGGTTTATTAAATCATTTTGACCCAAACAATGTATTTTTGGCTACTGCTAGAAATATACCCCAGCATAGACCCCAGGGTCACATGTGACATTCAAAACATTAAATATTCATAACACATCAATTAAAACCTCACAATTAGCTTTTCTATTTGGTCAGTAATATGTGAATACTAGTGCCTCAAAACTCCTGATGTGACTCTAGACATTTCAGCCAAAGCATGTTGTAAACTCTCATGTGTGGTGTTTTTAGGGCACACTGCAGAAGTTTGTGGATGATCTTTTTGAGACGGTGTTCAGCACAGCCCATCGCGGCAGCGCTCTCCCGCTAGCCATCAAATACATGTTTGATTTCCTGGATGAGCAAGCAGACAAGAGACAGATCACCGACCCGGACGTACGGCACACCTGGAAGAGCAACTGGTGAGATACCAAGCACTTCCTGTCTTTGACCTTATTTTCTGCAGCAATCTGTTAGTGTTGTTCAGAAGCCCTGCTGGGTTGCCAGTTCAGTTCCATTTGTTTTGAGAATGCAGCACGCTCTCAGAGCAATTGAAAAATAATGTATTTTAGTGTGATTCAAGACAGACCACATTCACTAAAAAGCTTTTTGGACGTAATCAGGTTTATTATATCTCTCACTCATTCTTTCTTTTTAAACCAGCCTTCCTCTGCGGTTTTGGGTCAACGTGATCAAAAACCCTCAGTTTGTCTTTGACATCCACAAGAATAGTATTACAGATGCCTGTCTGTCAGTGGTGGCTCAGACCTTCATGGACTCCTGCTCGACGTCTGAGCATCGCCTGGGCAAAGACTCTCCATCAAACAAGCTCCTCTACGCTAAAGACATCCCCAACTACAAGAGCTGGGTGGAGAGGTACAGACTCATGCCACTAAAATCCACAGACTTGATCCGATTGGTATAAGCCTAGTATTTAGACAGCTTGAAAGATTGTATTTTGGGTTCAAAACTTACATAGATACTGATTTTATTTTTTGTTTGTTTTAAGATTTGTCTTTTGAGATATTTTAAAGAGTATTAGTACCCAAACAGCGGCTGGTAGCCATTGATAGAGAAAAATCCTACTATGAATGTCAATGGCTACCAGCAGCTGTTTTGTTTAACTATCCCTATGACCAGAGTTATTATAGTTAACTAACATTTTACTACTTGAAATAAATCTTTAACTCATATATAAAAAGTTGAAATTATTTCAGTTATCTGCAGATGCAAATTTTTATTATTATTATTATTATTATTATTTAGAAATTTTGAATAAAATTACTCAAATTTAACTAACATTTTTAAACAAATATTAAAAAAATAATGAAAAAAAACACAACATTGCTTAAATTTTAATAATTTTTTTTGTTCAACAAAACTATATAAAATTATTTGTTTTTAAAGAATTATAAAACTATATTATAATAATATATTATACTATATCATATATATTCATATATATATATTCAATGATACTGAAATTTATCTTGTAAGCAATAATAATGATGTATTAGTTAGTAATTTGCACTACAGTCTTTTGCTAGGCAGCATAATCTGAAAATTCATCAATTCGTTTTTATTTTCTTCAGTAGATTAACTCCAAACTGCTCATTTACAATGTAAGGTTTAACCAGGGAGTGTGTGTGTGTGTGTGTTTTCAAGATATTACCGAGACATCAGCAAGATGCCAAGTATCAGCGATCAGGACATGGATGCCTATCTGGTAGAGCAGTCCCGTCTCCATGGCAACGAGTTCAACACACTGAGCGCGCTCAGTGAACTGTACTTCTACATCAACAAGTACAAGGAAGAGGTGAGACATAGTACTCTATTTTACATCTCGTAATAAACGGCTTGGGCATACTATTACCAGCATACTAGCATGCAAGAGTCAAGTGTTTGGAGGGGTTTAAAGTATGACATTTTTCAGTTTGTCAGTGCTTTTAACCGTTATCTTTAATAAACTAGCAAAAGTTAGATGGCAAACCATCTACATGCAATTTCAGATTACTTAATTATGTATGTATAAATATTTAATATTTATAATGTTCTACAGTAATAAAAAAATAATAGTGAAATGTGGTTATAGGGTCACCACAGAATTTTGGTCAGATATAAAAGCAACCACACCCGATTTCATATCTGTAAATAATTATACTTATATTACAATATTCATATACACACATGTAATATTTATAATATTATATATTCATGAAAATATTGATATTTTACATGAATATTAAAATGTGATTATATATTTATTACATTTCAGGAAAAATGTGAATGCAATATACAGAGCTGGGGAGTAATTGATTACATGTAATGTGGATTATGTAAACAGATTCCAAATATAAAGTACTTGTAATTAAATTAAAATTATATATTTTTACGTAATATAATGTTTAATGCACTTTGTTTGTTGTTTCAAACAACATTTGATATATATTTTCTTATGGTACAAGATCATCCCATTTAAATTATGAATTTAAATCATAAAACGAGAAATAAAGTAATATAAAGGTTAGATAAAAGTAGTCTGAAAAAAAAAGCTTTACCTGAAGTTATTAACTACAATTTTTGTTTTTGTAATTTGGAATCAGTAAATTTAAAATCTACTAATAACCTACTCAGCTCTTGTTATTTATATATATATATATAATACAAAATAATGTAAATATTAAATGTAAAAAAATATGTATATAATGTGTGTATAGAGTAGTATAAAGTATATAACATGTATGTATGAAATAGTAATTGAGTAGTTTTGTTAAAAATATATATATATAAATAAATGACTTTATACTTTAGACACAACTTAAACAGTATTCATTTCAGGGAAGGCCTAAGGAAAGCATTTAAATCCAAAAGTTTGTAAGATCATGAGAAACATAAGTCCTGGTAGTGGTCATGCAAATTACCATAACGGTAGTTTAAGGATGCACATGAGATCTGAATTGAAATGCAAATGTTGTTTCAGTATTAGCGGTTTGATCTTGACGAATGTGTGCCGTATCTGATGAGGTCATTTATCACTGTCATTATGAGCTCCAGTGAGTGTCGGGAAACTCTCGCACTCAGAATGATGTCGAGTATTGAATTATTACATGGGTTCGGCCTTCAGTTAATGGCCTCCCCCTCTCTTCCTCCTCTTAGATTTTGACATCGCTGGACAGAGACGGTTACTGTCGCAAACACAAGCTACGACACAAACTGGAACAAGCCATTAACCTGATGTCTGGCAGCAGCTGAGGGCGGTGACAGTTTGGACGGGACGGGAGGGGGAGCGTTCAGGGGGTTTGGGGGGAGGGTTGAGACTGAATTGATGGAGTCCGGCGGACCGACCCGTGTCAGAACATCCACGGCTTGTGCTAGCAGAAGGTGAGGATAAAACACTGGACAATCAACTCTAAAGGAACCACAGCACAGCATACGAAGCCCAATGTTTTTCTGGACCAGAACCTGTTCGCCCAAACGGCCGCACTCCCTAATGCCCAGACCGAACGCCGTTCATATCGGCCTGCCTAACAAACTATCGACACTCACTACTGTGGATCAGATACATTCCAATGAGGATTTGCCTTGGAAGTCAAATTGCGAAGAAAGTGGCATTGAAGAAAATATCTGACTTTCTGGGAGGCAAAAGCAGCAACATGTTTTAGTAATGCATTCGGCGGGTAATCTGAAAACAGTTCTTCATATCAACCTCCGAGAGACGCCTCAAAAAACAATCACAATCGTGCAACAAGCTCCATTAACAGAAATGAAGATATTTATATCGGAATGAATCAATAATGGAGACCAAATGCATTATGGGTAGTGTTGAGGCTGGGCAGAATGGGAGGAACCTTCTCCTCCTCGTCTCGAAATTGCCATAGACCTATAAAAGCGCCTTTTCTCTCTATTTCGTTCTTTTTTTGTGATTATGGGGCCAAATGGACCTCTACTTGTCAAGAGGTATGGATCAGCATCCTTTGAAGCTTGCCTTTTTGTTGCGTCCGGATATGACTCCCTGAACCCTTGCCAAAATGTACCCCAGGATGGGCGTTTGTCCTTTGGGGGGGATATTTCTGCTCCCTTTGCTTTTTTTGTACACCGCTGTGTTACTGTGAGGTTTGGAGTGTTTACTCGGATTCTGTGGTTCTTCTCCAAGATTGCGTTGGCGAGGGCCGAGTTTTGTCCCTTGATGACAGGCATCTTTAATGTAGTAGATCCATCTAGAGCAATAACTCTCAGATTTACCTGCAAGCCATGAGTTTAAGTTCCCTGTGTGTTCAGATTCACCGTCCTGACTCTAAATTTTCAACGTTAGCAGTTGGCAAGTCGCGCTCCTTTTCATTTCCCTGTTGTTGTTCCATCCAGACGGCAGCCAAAACGTGTTCACAATGCCAAGCACAACGAAGGAATGACTGTTCAACTCTGATTGTTTTTTTTTTTTCGCCGTTTCAGCAGGCCAATGCAATTTTTGAAACAGAAGTCCGCAGCTAAACAAATCTCGTTCTTCAGACGTCCCCCGTACAACCTTATCAAGGTTCCTGCTTGATCGATTATAACGATTGTGTCGATTCTGTCTGTATACACAAACAACAAGGCCTTAAGTCATTTCCTCTTCTCTTTATCGGACTTTTCTCATCTCCGTGTCGGCGGCGGTGGCGCCCTCTATTGCCACGGAGGTGAACTGCAAACCGTTATATTCCAGGTAATTGGATTGTGATACGTACGTGAATTTCAAAGTACTCTCAGCTGTTTTCTATTCCTTGCTATATGTGGTTCTGAGTTCTGCCCTGTCTAGTTTCGTATCGATTGTGTTTTTGTGTTGCGAAAATCACAGAGAATGTACAGCATGAACAACTGAGCATATCTTGCAAAAATCTTTGCCTCATTATACATGTTCCAGTTTTAAACACAAAATACCTTCAGACCATAACAGCCAGGACTACAGGGAGAACTATTTGCTTTCAACATTGTCTTTAAAATGTAAAAGAACTACTTCACCAAGGTCAGTTCGAGCAAACAAACACCCATCGTAAAGTGGGATCATTAAAATAGTCGGGAAATCCATCGGGGCCTTATTAGTTGAGTTTGAATGTAGATATTCAATGACCATCAAAGTGATCACGTACTTTTGAATACATCTTACATTGATAGATTTTGCCCTATCTTACCCTTTGGTATTGGATTTGCTGATAAATACTAATTGTGATTGCTAAGTAAGAACAACTTTGGGTTAAGTAGCGCTAGACCTCGTCCTGCGGGGTCATGGTTTGAAAACCTGTGCAAAATGTATCTGGATATCTTAAACTCTCATTGAATGTAAATAAACCTGCCTTCAAATGCGCCGCATGGATTTGGATGGAATAACAAGATTCCCTGTTCATCATTAAAAGCCAAATTTTTGTTGTTGGAATTGTGAAGGCAGGATGTTTTGAACTAAATGTGGGGCTCATTAACATATGAAAAAGTTGCAGGATGATAATTAAGCAGAATCGTTTTGAACATTGGTTTGTTTTTCTGTTGGGGAAATGGGGTCAGCTCATGAATCTGGTTCCGTTATGGCATTTCAACCTCTTGCAACACGATACATCAGGAATTACTGCCTGTTTGCCAAAGCTGCATCGTCAGCAATGCAGGTGCGAACCCAATATCCGACGTCTAGAACAAACCACTTTGAGAAATGAAACGCAATCATAAATCTACATTAAAAAAGCTGAAAACTAAACATCAGTGGTTGAATTCTTTTGATTTAGCACCTCTTGGTTGAAACCACGCCGTCAGGTTTACGTCAGATTTTTCCTATACTGTGAGTAAAGCCAAACGTACTGTGGGGGAAGTGGACTTAGCTTGGTCGCGTACATACTGCCTGTAAGATAACTCTGACTATCGTTAAGTGCAACTGCCCACCGGGGTGTTTTTAGGTAGACTGGTGAAGACAGAGCTAACACTAACGACGCCTCGGCCGATAGCCATATATCAGAAATCGCCCGTTTCGTTTCGTACAGCAGAACTCAGAGCCAAATGAGGCGCTTTGCGGTTTGTTTTCGTCGTGTGGTGAAACGGCATACTCTTAAAAGCACCTGTAACTTGTGAGGAACGGAGCGGAGCGAGTGGAAAAATAACTGTGGTGTTTTTTCAGTAGATACAGTAGAAGAAAATGTCTGTTTTAGATCCATAACTACATTTCAGTCAATGTTCTAGTTATAAAAGAAGAAAAATAAGAAGAAGAAAAAAAAAAACATTTTGTCTCAGATGAATTAATTCTAATTTATTTGTCGGTTCGTCTCTTTATCCCAAATGTTTTAATCAATTTTATTGTAACAGACTTGTTTACAGTTTCAGAAATATATGGAGTTTATTAACGTGTCTGGAGAGCTTTGTGACTGACTGGTTGATTGGATGACTGGTTAATGGGCAAATGCTATGCCTAGTCCTTAATTCTATATAAATATATAAATATATTTTGTATAATTATTGGACTGAAATGTTTTCTTTTTTTAATTTTGTTTAAATTATTGTTTTAATTCCGTTTTAATGCGTTAAGTAGTTTGAGGGAGTCGTGAGAATGAGTCTAAAACGCTGGCAATGAAGTGTTTTGTATATATTTGCACCTTTTTTTTTACTCTGTGCGAGGTTTTTGAAAGATTGGATTCTAACTTAATGTTCAAAGGACAAGCATGGTGTTTTTTTGTTTTGTTTTTTATTTTGCTAATTAAAAGATATGTGGATGATGCTGTATATTTCTTCAATGTTTTTTTTTTCAATTGTTTTTTGTATATATAATCATCTGCAAGGACTATTTTGTCTCAAGAGCTTGATGTTTTCATTCAAATAAAGACGAGTGTCTCAGTGAAACCTATGCACATCTGGACTCTGATAAATGATAGTTTGATCTTTTTGAATGTGTACACTGCAAAAACACAGGAAAAAAAAGACTAATTATTCTGTCATTTTTTCATTTTCTTACAAACCATTTTGCAGTTGCAAAGGCAGTTATGTTAGATTGCACCCAATTGAGTTTTGCGATCACCTGCGGACATGTATATTTGAACAGAGGAATATAGATGAAAAACGGCACATTTCAGTATGATGTGTTCTAATCAGACACAGCATGACACTTTCCCAGTGACAAGTTATTTTTCTTTCCACAATAAAAGCAAAATTGCTGCATGATGTAGCAAAATCAAAGCCAATCAGGACATATTCATGTAAACCATGATACACTACCATTTAAAAGTTGTTTTTTTTAAAAAAAAATACTTTTATTGAGCAAAGACACATTAAATTGTTCTAAAATGAGGGTTAAAACACAAAGGAATTGTGTTTTATACAATAAATGCTCTTTTGAACTTAAAAATAAAAAATAAAAATTCCCGAATTTTATTTCTATGTTGATTATCAAATTAGCACATTAGAATGATTTCTGAAGGATTGTGTGACACTGAAAATGGCTGCTGAAAATTATGCTTTGCATCACACACTGAAAAAGTAGTTTTTCTTTTCAAGGACGACGTCATGACACACAATTTGAAAATCATGTTGATGTCAGTATTTGACATCAATTTGACGTTGACTTAACATTGGATTTTGGTTACACAACATCCTAAAAAAACAAAAAATATTAACGTCAGGTGACGTCGGTATTGGACGACAATTTTAACATTAACATTAGACGTTTAATTTGCATTGAATTTGGGTCACTTGACGTCGCAACCAAAATTTAAACAAATATCAGAGTCTTATGACGCTGTGTGTCTGCTGGGCAGTTGGATGGAAACAGGTTGGAGACAAATTTCACTTTTTTTGTGTAAACTTTCTTTGTCGATAACGGAACTAGGCTTATGTGATAAGTAGGCTATGCTAACTTTGTAACTCTTTTTAAGCTTTTGTGCTTAATGGCATTTTTCCTTTATACTTCTACTTTTATATTTTAAGTAGTTTTGAAACCAGAATTTTTATACTTTTACTTGAGTAAAAAAACTGGAGATGATACTCCAACTTCTACAGAAGTCCTTTTAAACCCTACTGTGGTATCTATACTTTTACTTAAGTAATGTATGTGAATACTTTTGACACCAGTGGTTTTAACTAACAGAAATGACAGAAATGCGTACATTTACCAGTCATTATGAACAACTGAAATCTACTTGATTAAATCATGTTCACAAAAGAAAAACAATTTAATTGTGTTATACATACACATTTCATTTTTTATCATTTCTAGACCTGCCATGTTCATTTTTTTCAGTGCAGGAATACATTTGATTTTAAAACTCATTAAAATAGAAAATGTATTTAAAATTTGTTATATTTCACAATAACTCTGTTTTGATGTATGTTTGTCAAATAAAGCCTTATGCATTGAGGACTTCTTTTAAAAAAACTAAAAAACTTCCAAAATAAATCAATTACCCCCTTGTCGTTCCTTCATTCGTTCTCTGAACACAATTTAAGATATTTAACATTAAAACCAGGAGGCTTGTGGCTGTCCCATTGACTGACAAGTAATGAACTTTAAAAGAAATACAAATGGCTAATAAAAAGAACAACTGTCTTCACTATTATGGCACTGACACAGAACAGTGCATGTAGTGAGTAGTGGATATTCTCCAAAATGGCTCTATGGTAATGCGGAGAGACACAGAGGAGACAAAATTTTAAATAAATTGATTATTTTTTACTTTATTTCTGTACAAAAAGTATTCTTGTCACTTCAGAACATTTAGATTCAACCACTGATGGCAGATGGCTTTCATACTTTTCTAGACCTTGACAGTGTTCATGATGTGCCAATCAAAGAAAATCCACAAGCCTCCTGGTTTTCATCCAAAATATCTTAAATTGTGTTCTGAAGACAAATTAAGCTTTTAAGGGTTTGGAACGACATGAGGATGAGTGATTAATTACAACATTTTCATAACTTCATAACTGTATCCCTTTAAAATACAGTATATACAGTAGTCAACATTTGAAGTGGATTAAAACCTTTTATCAAAGTTGTCCTAAAATCAAAAACAATACCTATTCTTGTCTTAGGACAACTTTGATGAAAGGTTTTGATCCACTTCGAATGTTGACTACTGTATATAAATTAGCAAATGGGTGTAAATTAAACTTTACTAGCTGCGATGCGGTAATAGGCTGTATCCCATGCAATTTATAAATGATTATAGTTATATGATTAATAACACTATGACTTTTAAACTTTTTGTCCGTACAGTATGTTTAATTTCCAGGTAGGTAAAATGAGATTTTGGACTTCACTGTGAGTGGAAATACCCAGAACATTACAGAAATACAAAATAATAATTAGCAAAAAGTAAAATCCAACTTTTAAAACAAGTATGAAAGTGGTTTCTGGACACTTTGCAATGGCAAATCACCGTACCTTCATCAAGGGTGAACACAGCTTGTCCGTAGGCCGTGTAACCTTTCACTATGCATGCTAACGAACCTGCCTTATAGTTGTCCTGTTTGCGTCTCCATTAATTAGGACTGATTACATCAAAGTCTTTTAGCCACCAGGCAGGATCTGAAGCAGATCAGACAGAAACTTAGGTCTTGAGGTAATTACAAAATGACAGGTAACAACACTCTATACATATTCATACGCTAATTTGCATGTTCTTCGCTTAGCCAGCTCTTATTTTGGGTGGATTTTTGAGAGTCAGGTCAAGCTAACATCTACAGTCTTCAACCCCGGAGAGATAAAACATAAACTTTTATCAGTTGACTATGATGGATCTCGCTGAGCTGAACTCAACTGCACTCTCGATGTCTTTGCCCGCTCTCATTTAGAGAGAACGCAAGGCTGCTATACTGTTTAAAGTAATGTCAAATTACTGTATTTTGCCGTAGCGCACTGAATGGCGGCCCTTAAAGCATAATGACTGCTCTCTGTAAAGTTATTTCATGAGTACTTTCATTTCAGTAAAACTCCAACTTGGATGAATTACCAGGAACATGTCGTTCGTTCTTGGAAGCAGGAATTACATGCAATTATTCCATCAATGCGATGACCAGTGACGTCCGCTGTTTGTGAAAGACGTCAATCTGTCTGTTCAATCTGCTGCGAACATGTTCCATGATTTGTTTGCAAATCAGTGGCATCTCTCCTTGTTTTCTTTAGCCGGCTGATATTTTGGAAAGACAGAGCAGCAATAGTAGAATATTTATGCCGCCGAGAAGGTGCAACATCTGAAGGGGATAAACAGAGAGAGAGAGAGGAACGGAAGAGCTGCTCCTGCGAACAAAAAGGAAGGATTACAGAAATAGAGAGAGGAGGAAAAAAGCGCACAGGCAAAAGGCAAGCCGCCTCTGGGGTGCAGAGCGTCTAAATAAATAATGCATACTGATGGGGGGGCTCATTAACCCAGCTCTCTCAATTCTGAGGGGACATGAAATGTGTTCCTGCGTTGCATGACTACACAACTGCAGCATGACACACTTTGTCTCATAAACACATACCTACAGCATGCAAATCAGGCAGTCTTGAAGACGTGAAGGCACCAAAGCACTGACATTCTTCATTATGGAGTCATTTCAGTAGTTAGTAGTGTTTACCTTGGTGAGCATGATTACATTATACTACGTAATTAAAGAGTAGGGATTTGAATCAATCTCTAACTTAAAGTATTAAACTCAAGAATAGCATTAAATTAACCAAACATCCTGATTTTCAGGGAACAGGCCATTAAAAAAACTTTTATTAAGAAATAAGGAGCACAAAACAGTACAAATGACTTCTGTGCTATATCATAATAGAATAATTCAGTAGACGCATGATGTTGTTAGTGGCTATTAAAGAAACTTTAAAGGGTTCGTTCACCCCAAAAGGAAAATTCTGTCATTAATTACTCGCCCTCATGTCTCTCTAAACCTTTGTTCATCTTTGGAACACTTTATTTGAAATATAAATATTCTGCAGCATTTTAAATATCTTTGTCACTTTTGTAGTACAGCCTTGCTGTAATTTCTTTATAAAGATAATACTGACCCTAACTTTTTAACAGTATAACCAAATCTGATCCACAAAGCTAGAGCCCAGGCCTCTTTGCAGTACCTTCTGCGTCTAAATGTTCAAGAGCACATCATCAGAGCCCACAGAAGCAGATATAATGTTGATTAATTATTCAAAAAACACTCCCAACGATGTGATCGAAGCAGCTGAAGTGACCAAGAGGAGAAATCATGACCCCATTTCTAATCTTGAAAGCACAAGAGGTTTATCTCAATAAAAATGACCGCTTTCATGCGCTGTGCATTCAGGACGGGTGGGTGGATTTTTTCCAAGGGCACATTTCAAATGGATCCTCTGCACTTTACGTCCCCTCCATTTATTCAGAGTGAGATTTCAAACCGTACAGACCTGTCAGGATAGAAGGGGTCAGGGACTCTTCACCGTAGCACTCCATCATCGGACGTCTAATTTAATCCCAATCCGGAGGCGTCAGAAACTGCTTTGGAACCACTTTGGAAAATTAAAAACTGCCTGCTCCTCTTCCAGTAACATCTCTTGGCCAACCTTTTGCTGCTCTGCCATTTCAAATATTTTGCATTTCATTGATTTAGCCTGAGTTTCTCTTGCCTGTCTCCATGTCTCTCTCTCTCCCGTCTCATCCTGATTCTTGCTCCATTGATTTTGTGATTTATGATGGTCCATCCTTATGATGGGGGTAAAGTTACACTAAGTTTTAAAGTAGATTTTCATATAAATGGTTACATATTCAAAATTATATTCCATTGGGTAGATATAAGGTTTATTTTATACTGTCAAAATGCGACTGAAGTTCACTTGTTGGAAGAAATAGGTGCATATTTAAGCTGTGCAAGCTATATATGCCGACTATAAACTTTTTTTCTTGTGGGAAACATACTGTATGTTCAGTGCTGGGCAAATTTCTTACAATAGTAATGTATTCTGACTACTTTTTTAAAATACTTTTCTTTATAAAACTTGATTTAAATTTACCATTAAAGTCCCATATGGACATAAAAAGAAAATATATTCAATTTATTTATATCAACATCATAAAATGCATGATATTACATGCCCAAAGTCTTCCAAGTTTCAAATATCTTTTCCAGACTTCAAGATTCAATAGTTACTGTGATAGCGACAGTCCCACGTCTATAATTAATTATAATTATTTGTTTCATACATGGTTTAATTTCTTAAGAGTTGCTTGTCCCTCCGAATTCACAATGTGTGAATCACAGCTAAATGGTATGACACTGTATTTAACAGAGAATAGAGCCATTTTATTATATCTCCCTATATATTTAGGGAGAATCAATAATTTATGAATAATTTACTGTCATTGTGTGAATAACGTGATCATGTCATAATCTTAATCTTTAATATTTGGAATCTGATTACATAATCCAGATTACATGTAATCAGCACAACCTTTAAAATGTTTTTTCTCATAGCAGCTAATTTCGTGCCACAGTATCATTTGCATAAATTGCATAACTTTGATGCATCAACTCATGACGCCGCAAACTCTTGATCTAAGCACATAATATCAGGTCACTGCTAACCTCTGTCAATGTGAATGCCTATTTACTTTTACAAATAACATTGTTTATATACAGCCAAAGGAGAACAGATGACCCAAAATAGTGTCCAGCCAATGAATCATGTCTGATGACAGATTTGCCTGCTCGTATTACAATTAGTAGGACAGTTGCATCCAATTAGGTAATTGCATTTTAAAAAGTCGCTTGTCACAGGTATTCTCGCTCAATCTTAATAAGAGCAGCACATTCTGCCCGGCATCAAAAGCATTCCTGTCTAATTCATAAAATGAGCTTCATAAACAATTATTGCAAATTGCAGAAAGGGGAAATGAAAGAGTGACATTTTGTGCGAGTGCCATGAATGTCTTTGTGAAATATTTCCATTCAGGCCATGCAGGGAAGCATTCCACCGCTTATACAAACTCTACAGTCAATCAACCTTTTTTCAGATACAAGGCTAACTGAATACTACAGGCTACAAATACTGTGTTAAAGCCAGGGCTGTAGCAATTAAAAAACATACTTCAGACTTGACTTACTGTGTATAAAAGTAATTAAGTTATTTTTGTCCATCTAGTTGTAATTAGTAACCCAAAAATGAAAAATTCTGTCATTAATTACTCACCCTCATGTCGTTCCAAACCCATAAGGTCTTCGTTCATCTTCGGGACACAAATTAAGATATTTTTGATGACATCAGAGAGCCATCTCTCCATCCATAGACAGCAATACAACTGAAAGGATCCCAGGTCCAGAAACATAGCAAAAACATCTGGAAAATGTGACATCAGTGGATCAGCTTCACTTTTGCGGTCTTGGAGTTTTTTATACCATGTTTCTGGATCAGGGATCATTTCAGTTTTGCTGTCTATGGAGAAACAAAAGGCTCTCTGATATCATTCATTTGTGTTTCGACACAAGGGTAAGTAATTAATTACATAATTTCCATTTTCGGGTGAACTAACCCTTTAAATATGACACTATACCTTGAATAAGATTGATGGGGACACTAATCATTTATTATTTTAGTTAGGCTATCTTGGTTCTTGGTGTGGCCTTGCCTTTCTTAAAATACTTTTCATACTTTTACATTGCATTACAGTAAGAAGAAATAACTCATAGCCGATGGCATCTGATATTATACACTTGCAATACCACCTGTAATCAAGGTAATATTAGACTTTGAGGTTTGAGATTTGAAAAATCAGCGCAGAACCGATCATCGGTGAGAAAAGTATCTGAGTTATGTCCGCCTAGCTCTGATGTCATGCTGACTGACCTGTGCCAAAACCACTGGGCAAAACTCTTCTCTATGGCTCTGTCTAGCGACGGCGAGGCATATGTTATCGGATTGAGCAGTCAAGCGCAGTTGCTTTCCCCAACTGCTCCGGACAAAGGCATGATGGGAAATGACTTGACGACACGCTTCTCATTAGTTCAGCCAACCAAGATGCTAAGCATTTCTGTATGTTTGTTTTAAAAAAAAACTAAAAAAAAAGTCAATAGTGTTGCTGATTTTTCATCTAAATTGTTTTTTTTGTTTGTTTTTTTCTATTTCGGGTTGCATATTTCATATTTAAATGTGTTAAAATTGTGTATAAATAATATAAAGTAAGGTCAAAAGGTACAGTATAAAAATGTGATAATCTAACTGTTATGCCTGTCATTTTATATTTCTTTGTAATGTAATTTAGTGCTTGGTGAAGGATGACCAATCGGGTATTAGGAGGGGCGGGGAAAGACAAGAGATCCCGGATAAAAAACAAATAGGAGAAATGAGAGAGAGGGGACGTCAACTCAATATCTCTCTGTATAAGTGGGTTCTTTAATAAAACAACAAATACATTATCGTTCAATCTCCAGCGAATTATAGTGGACTTTAAATTACTGGACTTTTGAACCACTGTTTGGGCTCGCGGTGGTCGATACGACTGGATCGCAGTTTCCTGCCGACCAGGGGTGCGTTTACCCAAACAACGATGTAACTCGCTGATTAGTCTCAGCCTCAGACGTCACGCCCACCGAAGGTTGGCTAAACGTCTGATGCATATGGTACACTTTTCTGGAAACA
>JAUCMT010000154.1:3943752-3979316 GCA_032357475.1 Enteromius thamalakanensis | reverse complement strand
GAAATGCCAACTCCCTTACAACTTTCAAACGACTGCTGAAAACCCATCTCTTTCAACACTACTTGACATCATAAAAATAAAAAAAATAAAAACCCTACTCTTTCTTTCCCTTTCTAGCCTACACTTATCCAAACACTGCCTACTATACGGTATTATGAGCACTTCATAGTTGCTTTTGCCTCTTAAGAACTAATTGCTTGCTGCTTTCCCCACATGTACGTCGCTTTGGATAAAAGCGTCTGCTAAATGAATAAATGTAAATATATTCTTAAATCAATAATCCATAATAACTCATCCTCCAATCAAAACCCACCAATATATTTGTTGGGTTCTGAACATGGTTGTATGACATTCTGAACCAACGCTCAGGAGTTTTTTTTAATCTGTCAAGCTTTTGGATTTAATTTGCTCTTCTTTGAGCACAGTATTATCTGATTTGCAAAGTAATGTGTGTCTTTGTGTTTGGAGTGTTTGATTACTTGAGTTTCTAATTGGCAGTTCTGAAACATCTTGATTAAATGAGTTGTGTGTTTCTTTATTCTGGTAGTGGATCATTTACGTTGATTGAGTTTTGTCTGGGTTTGATTAAGTCGTATCGCTGAAAGCTAATGAGCTGCTTTCATGTTGTGCTCCTGTTTGCCCATCTGGATTAGTCTGAGATGAAACAGTCACAGGATGGGCAGGGAATGGACATTTCTAATGAGGAGAAGAACATCTTACAAAGGCTGTCCATTTGACACTGTCATATTACACTTTTTTTCACAGAAATAGAGTCTATATTTGGACTCTAGGACCGGGATCTGCGCAGAATGTGTTTGTTTTCAATTACCCTTCTTGTTCGCTGCTTTCTGATTTCCTGCTGTCTTCTTCAAGCATTGAGAGCAGAGTACTGAGGGGACTGGTTAACTCTGCCACTGACCTGGAAGAGATCATCAGACAATAAAAACATGTATGGAACTAATCAATTTTCAAACATTTCACAATTCACTTATTTATTAGGGATGTGTTTCCATTAAGTTGGCAAATCCATAAGCAAATGAAAGCTGTATAACTGGTTTCTGAAGACCTCTGCTGGAAAGACTTTATGTATACCTAATATATTCAGAAATACTCATTTACACAGTTTAATCTGTCAGTATTAATCTAAATATTTAAAGGAATGATTCTCGTGAAATACAAGTTAACAGCATAAATAACAATTGCTAATAGGCAAGTTTACAATGATCCAGGAGTACATTTCGAGATAAACTATTTTTTTTTTTACTTTTCCAAATTCTTTTTTATTGTAATCAACATTATGCTTAACATGAATATTAAAGCTAGAACATTTTCGTTCTCATTTTAGTCCTTATGTACAAGTCATTTTCTCTTTCTTGAAAATTCTAGTTTAAGAAAATTCTAATATAATCGACTGAAACTTACAGATTTCTTTTTTTATAAAATTAAAAAAAAAAAAAAAAAGTTTTTGTTTATAAATTAATATGCTATATTATTACCAAATACTGAATTCAGTTTGTTTTCTTTGGATTAGGACAGGTTATGTATTTTATTATGGAACTGATTGATTTTATGTTTTATTTATTTATGTATTTGTGGGTAATTGTGGCCATGTTTACTCAAAAACTGTGGTGCATTAATTCAGATAAACAGGGCTTACGATTAATCAGTTTCTGAAATAAATACAAAACCTGCTAATTGAATAAAAATATTTTTATTGCAGATTTTGCAGGGGTTTTTCAGAGATCCAAAACAACAATACAAACTGTACAAATATAACAAAATAAATAAACAAATTAAACGTAATTGAACATATATATATATATATATATATATATATATATATATGTTCAATTACGTTTAATATATATATATATTCATATATATATAAAAAAAAAACAATTCAACAAAAAATTGCAAGCGATTTTTAAAATGGAGGGCCTTTTTGCCCTGGTAACATAAAATAAGGTAAAGTGTTAGTGATGCATTTTATGATCTTAATGTTTAATGTTTTATGCTTAAAATAGGATCTGGTCCTTTTGTAAAAAGCATTTCAGATGTAAACATTGTCATGTTTTGCATTTGCAGCAAGTGCTGGACATTGGCGACAGGCTTATCATTCCCAATGAGTACACAGAGGAGAAGAAGACCTCAGGGATTTGGTGGAAGCAGCTGGTTGCCAGGGAAACGTCAGGACTGATATCCAGGACAGGAACCTTTTGGGCTGAATGAAAGTTTTTTTCTTATGCATGTGCATACATAATTAGCATCTCAATATTTAGACTGACTTTCTTTAAAAAACAAATCTAGTCCATTTTGTGTTTTAGATTTTTAGTGACACTAAGAATATAATATTTAATTCCCGATTTTATTCACTTGATAGTTTTTGGAAATTAAATGCATTGCTCTGTGAGTAATTCTTTGTTGTTGTGAGTGGGTTTCAGGTCCATTCATTCCAATCAAACCAAATAAATAGATGAGACGAGATAGATAGAAGAGAAACAAATGTAATGATGTTAAAAACTGTACCAGAATCCATCATGACAGGCAGGATCCTGAACACATTTTTGAACATGACTCAGTCTCAGTCTGATATAAAAGGATTTCTAGTCAAGAATAACCATAGACAATTGGATAGTATATGTGTTACAATCTCCAGCTGGAGTTCTCTCTGTGTCTTCACCAGAGGGCACTTCAGCAAGAGCAGTTCCATGCTCTGAACTGCATTGCCCATCATGTCTCATTCCTGGGATTGTTTACACGCTACACCTGCACTTAATTCACACACACACACACACACACACACACGCACACACACACACACACATGCATTTGATTACCACACCCACTTACTGATTGATCACACAAATAAAAGCCAGACTTAAAATTCCATTCACCGTGAAGTCACTGGCAGCCATTTCAGAGCGTTAATTTCCTGTGTTTGTTTTTCCCTGCAATTACCGTGGACTGTATTTCTGATTCCTGGTTTGCTGCCTGCCCGGACCTTGCTATCTCTTCCTGTACTGGGATTGTTTGCTGCCTGTACCGAAATCTGCCTGTGTACCTTTACTTTGATTCTGGGTTGTTTCCATTGCCCTGTTTGTATCTGACCTTGCCTGTCTAATAAAAGCTGCAAATGGATCCGCACACCTCAGTTTCCTCCATTACAGAAGACTTCGCCAATACAGGATCCAGCAGCTTCCCCATGAGATTGTTGCTATGTATGGATCCAGCTGAACAGCTTATCAGCTTGAGACAGAATCAGCTATCTATTGAGGCGTATATTTTGCAAGATTTCGTAAAAACTGTTTTCCGATTCGGAGGTCAAGTCCACACTGCACGTCATGATTCGTCTGAGCCAAAACCATATTACTACTCATCAGAGCATCCTGAGTCACTTCCTTAAGATGGCCGCCCCTGAGCCACTGCACAAGATGGCCTTCGATTCCAAGCCACAATATATGGCCACCACACCAGACAATGCTGCGAGCATGGAGGTCAAAATTCAGTCCTTAGCCTTCACGGATGTGTCCCCAAGCATCTTGGACATGGCATTTTAAGGACACCTGGGCCTTCTCCAGGCGTATGAGACCTGCCTGGCTGATTCCCTAATGAGGTCAGTGGGCGTCTTTAAGACTCATACAACAGTCATCACTGAGGTTGCACCTCTTAACACAGTTTTTACCAGTTATGGCAGAAGCCCTTTTGAGTGTGTGGGCCGCATACTGCTTACCAGAGGCCTCGTCTGTCTGCATTTTTGCCCCAGGACCACAAACCGAGCCGGCTCACGCCATAGAACCTCCTAGGGTTCCGCCGGTGGCTGCACAACCTCCAGAGATGTTACCTCCATCCGTAGATTCTCTGGAAGTTCTGTCAGCGGCTGCACAAGACTGCCCTCAGACTGACTGTGCCAGCCAAGAACGCTGATCAGGGATCCTCAGCCTCCCTAGTCATAGTGTTATATAGTAAATCTTAACTGCTTGATCGCTTGCATTGAAAATGTAAACTATATTATCACAAATAATGCTCTCAAATCCCGCAAACACATCATCTAGGACCAACAAAAGCACACAAAGGCTATGCTATACATGCTACATCCCCACATCCTGGGCATTATTCCTTATACATCCATCGATCTTGCCATTTTATGAAGTACATGGACAAAAACGCTTACTCAAGAAGTCAAACTAGCAGTATTTCATAGCATCATACCTATAAATAAATATCTTGTAATGGAATTGGCTTACCATTTTATATTTGGATTGTTTCATTTGTAATTGATTCCATTGGACTTCCCTTCCACATCTCTGCCCGTTGCCTTATTGATTCTCTGTAATGTAATACACCTCTGTAATGCTCTGTTACTAAATCATACAGGAGTATATGAGGCTGTGTTTCAGATATTAACAGTGACGGGCACCTGAAAATAAGCTCTCAATGAGGATGATTCATTTATAGGTAGCACCATTGTTTATCATTGAAATAAACGTAGTTGTCCTCAACCATCACAATTATCACATTAAAAACAACTTAAGTGGCATTGCAAATACTGCAATAAATGGCTGTCTAGTTTTAATTAACATTAATGATCAAATATGTCACTTGCATACTGTTAAGTATATTCTATAAACATCCTAATATAAGAAATAAAAAAGGGCGGAGGGTGTTTTAAGAATGACTTATGCTATTGAACTAATTAGAGATCTCCAAGATGCTGCTGTACTGAACATGACACGTATTGACTAATTTATTATTTTTGTTCACTGTCATTTTGCTTTATTTGATCTTTGAATCATTGCGGGGAACCCTCTTACGTCATAGGCCCCTTTAGCCATTTATGCACATGCACACCTTTCAAAAACAGCGTTTGGAATGGACATGCAAAAATACGTAATTAAAAACGCATTTTATATTTAGATAGTAATGCATGTTAGTTTGCTTCTTGTGCCCAAGAGCATATTTATTAAACAGTGAAAGTGATTGCATAGGATCCTGATTAAAAAGACAATAACTTTAACACAGGTACCTGTTTGTATCTTATTTTATTTTGTCTGCAGCTCATAGGAAAGAAATGGCTGTTTGTTTGTTTGTTTGCTTGTCTGTAGCGGCACAGGCCTCCAATAGAAACCGAGGGGTATTTATTGTAGTGTTTGCTGGCTTAAAGTGTTATATTTGAATGATTGTGACTGTTGTTTATTTTCTTCATATTTACTGACTGCTTGATCTTAGATGTAGAGTTCATTTTGACAGAAAGAGGTTACACAATTGTAGTTTGATAACGACTTTATTGAACTGTAACACAAAATAATGATACTTTTGAATTTTTGATCAGCAACAGATACTTAAATTTGAGTAAAATTGAGTTTAGGTTAATCTTTTGGCTTTGTGGCGAGTTGTTTTTTTGTTCTGTAGTAATATTTAAAGGCAAAGGGCCTGAAATGGGTAGTAGCTCAAATTTGAACAGATTTAACACAGATTACAGAAGAACCAGGACGTCACCCATAAAATTCCCAGTAAACAGAAGGGGGCGTTACATTTATCTGATTTAATGCGATTATGTAGGCTATATAAACTATGCATGAACTCTTTAACAATGTCAGTAGGATCTCTGTGTAAGATATGTTATTGTAGTAATATTTCTCTAAAAAAAAAAAAAACAATTAGTAGAACTATACAGCTTTTTTAGCGCTCATTGGCTTGTACAATACCTTTTTACGTCATCGGCTTGACAGCCACTTTTAAGTATGATAGTGTAACATTATACATGACAAAGGACTTGTCTAATCCAATCTCTGCACCATGCTTTGCATGAGCTTTCGCCGTATTTTTGCTTTGGAAATTAGCACTTGTGTTTACGTTGGCTGGCTTGCTGTTTCTGAGACATGGCTTGTGTTTGTGCCTTTCTTCATTGTAAAAAAACAAAAAAGTTTTTGGTTTCCCCGCGATGCAACTAAGGGCAAACAAGTTTACCAAATAAGCCAAGTTTATTTCAGTTTGTCTGACTTATTGCCAGTTAATTTGGTTTAAAATAAGTCAGGTTATCTGCTAAAAGCCTGGCTTATTTGGTAAACTTGTTTTATGGAACAGGCCCCAGAGCTAAAGTTTGGAGGCTTGCTGCTGGGTTGCGGAGTCCCACGAAAAGGTATTGCAGTTTAAATTCAAAATATTGGAGATGGTTTTTTTTCACCCGGCCCCTCCTACTCTGAAGCACACGCAGGTTGCCAAATTGAAGACAGCAACTAGAACGAGTGCAATGACCATGGAATGCGCTGTGTTTATGCAGAGCAGGCAACCTGGATGACGAAACGCTACTGACTTCGTGATTGGGAGGTAGATGGAGGGTAGCGCTTCAGACCAAAAGAAAACATGACATGTTTAACATGTTTTCTTAATGCCTGTTGAACACAACAGAGACATTTTATGATTATTACAATACATTTCTTACAGTTCCTTTAATTTTTATGATTGGACATGCTCAAAGTTTTTTGTTTAAGTATTTTAAATAATGTGCGTGTAGTACTTTGTGTATTTTTGCACTACTTTGTACGGTGTTGTTGCTAAATGTTCGTAAAACAATTGCAGTTGTATTCTGGAAGGTATGTTCGCTCGCGAAAAGATCACAAAAGATGTGTCATGCCAAACACTTGATGATTCACCGGTCAAGCAGCATGTATCAACGCACTACGCTAGAAAGCCAGAACGAAGAAGCAAGAGTAAGAATAAATCTTCAATCTATTAATTTGTCAACCCATAGTTATCAAATGTTAACGAACGAATTGTAAAAATGTCTTTGTTTCTTATCATTAGGCACTCAAATGAAGCAACATACTAAAGATGTTAGCTGCAGCACTATTATTTTGAGTACCTCACGTGAGGATGGCCCTCTAGCTTTTTCAACGCCTGTAAAAAGGCCTAGAAGTGAGGCTAAAGATGACACCACTTTTCACCCAGATGTGACAAATCCTAGCGTCTATGATGAGAGGTGGGTTGATTATATGTTATGTACCTACTGATTTACTTCATACTGATAGACAGTTTCAATCTGCTGATTCATTAATACACACTGCACTCTGACACTGTTTAATTCTGATTATTTTGCCTATCTTCAAACCAGAGGTGTGAAAAAGCACTTCTGAAACAGAGGGGGTGTTGTGACCCTTTAGAGCAGGAACAATACCCTATTAATTTTATTTATGCAGTTCTTACAAAGTTGATTTCAAAACTATTTAATGTGTCCCTCAAACTTTTAAAATAGATTCTACACCCCTGACTAAATGATTAATGCAACTTGACAAGCAGTCTTTAGTCTTTAGAAAGCAACTGCATTATCACTTGGGTATTTGCACTAAGTGACCCTGCATGCATATTTTTTTTCAGATATTAAGTACAAGAGCTTAGCTTTAAATACAGGAACAACAGTGTTGGTGCCTTGACCTCTAAATCCTGGCATTAGTAAGCGAGCACAAGGGTTTCTTAAACACTGGACGCAGTTGAGAGAGCAGCACTGGGGTCCTGCAGGACTATGACGCTCTTATCTCCCTCCAAGTTCTGCTATGGTGGAGTCAATGAACCGTAGCCTGGAGGAAGCCATTGCCAAATCTCTCCCCCGCGTGCTCCTTAAGCTAAGTATCAACGCAACTACAGGTGCTGTTGAAGGACCCCAACCATCCCCGCAGATCCACTGGCCCACAGCCACAAAATAAATGAAGGTTGCACCTTGAAATCAGTGTGAATGCCTTAACGATCCAGCTAACCCGGCTTGAATTTAAAGATAATTTATGCAGACTTTACAGAGTCTGAAGTTTCTCAGGGTGGTAATATTACTGTATAGTGTCATGTGGATATGCAGAGCATATTATAAGAATATATTGTGTGATTAGTCATGCACAGCAATTGATTTATTTACAGAAACACCTAATCTTACATTAAATTAACCAAAATGATCATTAAATTCACATAATTGAATTCAGAAAGCTGTGTAGGTGTCATGACAATAAACTAGTCAAAGTAGTTTTTCTACAAAGAACCACTGTCAATATTTCAGGCAGACTAATTTCCTACCTGGGGCCGGTTGCACCAGCTGGCCTACGGAGAATTTATACCCTCTGCACCATCTCGGCGTAAGCTACGTCTGAGACTAAATCTTACGCCTAGTCAGGTAGGTGTAAAGTAAAAATCATGATTTGCTCCGACATTATTCGTTTTTAGGATCCATGTCTGTTGTTAATTTATACAGCAGACAATCACGAAGCTCGGTGTTGGCTCCATCTCCAAAACTTATTTTCCAGGAAATAAAAAAGCTGCATATTTTCGAATTATTATCGAGTTATTAAACATTGTATAGTGAAAGTTGGTACCTTATATTGCTATCATATGCTGTTGTGTACCAACATTAACACAACATTTCCTCAAAATCATGTTTTATTGGAGATACAAGATTTATAACTTTGGGAGCAGGGAGACTGTACTGTCATTGATTTGAACGATACGGATACAGACGTCTCTGCTGCCAGCAGTGTTCATCAAAGTCTGCGGTCGCCTTGAACCTTTTGACAAGAGACAAGGCTTTACAAGGTAATCAAAGCTAATGATTGCAGTTACATACATCATTCTAAACTCTATTTTAAACGTAAAAGCTATGAGTGATGCAATACCAAAACAAAACGATAAGGCGTGTCTATAGGTGGACATTAATCTGCAAGCTAAGAAAATTAAAATAGTTCAGTTTTGTGTTTAATGTCAAAATAATTATATTTCATTTTGTTTTTAATAAATTAGAAAAATGTTTGGAGTATTTTTTGTTGGTTAAATATAAGTTTTTGTTTTTTAAAGTAGGCTAAAGACTAAGCGGTATCAGCAGCAGTGAGCTGATCGTAACCTATGTTTGATCACTTCAGGCTTCTCAAACCATCACGGCTTGTCTAAAATAAAACTATAGATATACCTACTAAAACAGTTCAAGCCTATAACAATGTTTAATGCGCTATAATAATTAATGTGGGATAGGTCTGTGCGGAGAGGTTTAAGTGCGCTGAGCAGGACAAAAGCGCAATCACTTGCATTTTTTTCAGAAACAAAATAGCCAACGCCGTCAGTTTAAATGTGCATAATTAAATACATCATTCGAAACTGTAAAGAGTCAACAAAACAATGTGATTTTATAGGCTAAATTAAAAAAGAGTTTTTTCCTTAACCTGTCGCCTTTATTTTTAATGTGTGTTTGAAGAAATCTGTCATGGAACGTATAGGGAGACTTCAGATAGAAAAACGGACTTGTTAGTAAATGTTTCCTCAGAGAAATCATGTTGTTGTGGCTTCACTTGCTGAAGCGCAAGCTCGTCTCAACTGTATCTATAACTGGAAGAGAATGTGTCAGCGAGGATGCGCATCATCTACGCCGGACCTAGCTGCGCCTGGTCGAAGTTTTTGATGGTGCAACTGGTGTAAATATTGAGCGGAAAGCGGGACGTTACTAACTCCAGCTTTTTTATGTCCAGCTGGTGCAACCGGCCCCTGGTCTTATGACATAAACGTACCTGGGTGCACTTTTTAACAAGCCACGAATGCGTACCAATATGCTTGGAGATTTGAAAACCTGTGCTTTTAAGCGTTAGCATCACGCATTTTCAGATTCATGTCTATGGGTTTTCAGATGGTAGGTTTACTCTGTAGCTCACGTGATGTGGTGTTGCAAACCCTGTGTAAGTACGGTTGGATGAAACAGTTCTAATTTGCATAAAAGAAGTTGAAATGGCACGGTTGCATGAACTAATGTGCTTTTACATCAGTTTTATATTTGTAAACACTATGGGCTAGGTTAGGGTTGGTTTTGGTGTAGGACATTTTTCCAACATGATCGAGCATTAACTTGACAGTGGCTGGATATTTAAATTCTGAACCGTTGCAATATGTACCTAAAACAACATGATAAAAACACAGCAATACCTATCTATCAATGTAATAAAATATGTCAGGGTTTACATATTGAACCAGTGTTTTAGTGCCACTCAGTTAACATTTCTCTTTGAAACTGCTGCAAAACATACAGTAAGGAACATAAAAACGGTGTTGCACAAAAGGTGACATATTTACCTGTTGTAGCTTTTCCAAAATTTTTGTGTGAAAAGTAGACTGGCAGAGTGAAAGTGTTGTGGTAAGAGAACATTACGTGCTAGATTGAGAGTAGTGTGTTTTACTGACTAACTGAAACGAAACCCATACTGAACAAACTGAACTTTTGTCTCTTGAAGCCTTTTCTTTGTTCTTGTTTAATGAAATATGACATCTACAAAATCTATATGTGTACAGTATGTCTTATTTTACTAGATAAACTGTGAGAGCTACTATTATTTAAAGGTAGCACTTTACAATAAGCTTCATTAGTTACCAACATTAGAACATTAACTAAGAATGAACAATACTTCTACAGCATTTATTAATATTAATTAATGCTATGATTGCAGCATTTACTAATGCATTATTAAAATCACAAGTTGTGTCTGTTAACATTAGTTAATGCAATGTGAGCTAACATGAACTAAAGTGACTTTGAAAGTAGTTTTTTTTTTTCTTTGGATGTCTTTTGCTGCAGTATTGTAATGGAAGTTATTCAGGAATAGATGTAGAATTTAAGTATTGTTTTTTCAATGCAATTTATGTAATTTTCTGCTTCAGCATAATTTTTTGGTCTTGAAGTGCATCCATACTTCTAACATGGTTAGCATGGTTGTAGCTTATCCACAATTTATGTGTAAAATAGAGACTGACACAGTCAAAGCATGTTATTGGAAAAGTGGCAGTTTCAGCCCTTGCAAAACAATTTTGGACAAAAAATAAATACATTTGGTTGGCAAAACTTCAGTGTATCGCTAGTTGTGATAGTAGAAAATCGGGCAAGATTGGGTTTTCTATGGGGTATTTTTAGTGCGTCAAACCTTTTACTTGCCAAATCTTCACTTTGTTCTTGTTCATTAAAATATTGCTTCTACTCTGGCTAAAGTCTGACATCTTGGGAGAAATCAGAAATACAGAGGCATTGTGCACACCGTGTGAATACAGTGTTGTTCTAGACTAAATGTGAATGTGCATTAATTCATATCACTCTCAAAAAACAGATTTAGAATTCAGCAAAATCAATCTAACTCAGAATATGATGCAAACTTGCAATAATTAAATCACACAAACGTGTGTAATCTCATTTTATTAACCAATGTCTTTGGTGCTGACCCTTGATGATCCAGTTTAGCCATACTTACAAACAAAAATGACCGTTCTTCATTGTTTTTTTTATTGCTGAAGATTATTGAATTTTCTTCTGTATTCTACTTTACAGATGTGAATTACCTTTTTATTTATCCTGAGGTCTATTTGTGACACGTTTTGCATTTGCTATAAACAGAACTTCTTATATTAAAAAAAACACTTAAGCTCAGCCCATATTTAAAAAGTAACGCAAAAGTAACGTAACTCATTACTTTCCATTAAAAGTAACGTAATTAGTTATATTATAGAATTTCTGTGAAGAAGTCCGTTCTTATGTAAATCGTGACATTGTATTTAATGCAACAGTTTACAAGAGAATGGTTTTGCAAACTATTTTTTGTCCACTGTATGCTTTCTACAATGTAATTTTTGTAATTTTCGACACTGGCAAACATGGTCATCAGGATTTCATCCCACTGTTTCATGTTTTTCCCATTTCTGTAATAAGGTCCGGTGATTAATTACTTTATCATTTTAATACTAAATGATAAATATCATGGAGTATATTTGTGCTCCAATAAGCTCAGTGCTGAAAGCATAAAATTGCTAAATAGATAGCTCTCATTTATCAATTAATGTCTTCTTGTAGGGCAGTAGGAAAAAATCATTATCTCTGCGCACTTAGTTAATGTACCTTCCAGTAAGTGTCCAGTCCCTTGCACGGCCTTCAGCGTAATAAGGAAAAGGGCAGAATATAACCGTAGGACGTATAAAACATTATCACACACACGGTCTTTAAATGATGCAGGAAAATAAAACCATTTATCAGAGGGTAAGGGTATAATTGGCCTATCCACCAAATGTCTTCCAGTTTGATGAATTGTGTTGTACTTGCTATGTTTGGAGTTGGAGATGTGGTGATATTTCCTGCTGGCTGCCTTTGTTTGGCTTATTATTTTTAAGCCACTTTATAAATGGTTTAATTGCTGTTATTGCTATTTCAAAAGCTCTGATAGTGGTGCTGGTGTGGTGCTTTTTGGGCTAGTGTGGTGAAGTCATTAAAACCCTGCAAAACTCATGAGCTTTCACTGTTGTGTGAGGCACTTAATGTCAGGTTACTCCAGGGGGGTTGTCCCTGTAGTAAATGTACTGTAAGTATGAAAATGGCTGATTAATGAATGCTAATTATGGCTGTGTTAAGAAAGGAATACTCTGCTTACTGTGCAGTATATACTGAATACAGCCTAAAAAGTGTGCATTATGAAAACCATTCAAACAGTAGAATGCTATGTTGTTGTAGCACTGGTAAACTCTAAAAATAAATCAAATGTGTTCAATAAATGTTTACCATTCATGAAAATTTCACAAAAAAGTTCTTAGCAGTGAAATAGATCATCAATATATTCATATAATAATAAAAATGTACTGTTTTAAGTACCGTTTACTAAAAGCTTCTGTTAATTTCTATATGAACTCACACCAGTAAACTGTTTATGATACCTAAATGGCATTTTTGTCCTACAGTATGTAGACTTCGGCAGCATGAATTGCCATCATATCTCGCAATGTGGAAAACATGAGCTTGGACCTTCTCACATTTCATGAAGACATTTCTCTGGTTTGGACGTTCATGAGGATGAGTAATTAAGAGAAAGCTGTCATTATTTATTACATTATTTCCATATGATTATAAAAAAATGCTATGCTGTGTAATTTTTCTGTTTCCCATAGCACTATAATCCAGAAAAGAACCAGCTCTTTAAGTTTTTGATTTCCTTCAGAAATTTTTAATGGTTTTTGGGAATAAATTCAAACATGGACTTTAAAACAGTTGCTAACAAGTTTCTAAATAAGAACTGCAGCCAGCCAAGGATTGGAGTTTTATGTGTTTAATGAATCAGACAAATATTATATGGCAACACAGTTTCAAAATGTACATTAGGCTGAGTCATTTATGTTGAAAATGAAATAACCTACAAATTGACAATGTAACCGAATAGCTCAATTCAATTTGTCCAATGTCATGTCATGATTGACGTCATCAGAAAAATCCAGACTGCTGATTCATCCGTTTTTTTATTGGCCAGCACCTCCTCTGGCCCGACCTGACTCTGTGTGTGCAAAATCCCTTATGTTTCCAAACGCAGCTCGTCATTGTTTACATAAGAGTCTCAGGATCAAGGTGTGTCTGCTGAGACCACTTCAGCGTGCCAGTCGTCAATGCCAAAGATCGCAGGTCCAATTAACCTAGTAGCCACGTCTGAATCTGGATCGGACTGCCAACAATATGTTCGGTGTCACCTTAAAGATTAGCACCCGTCCGCCTCGAAGTTCAGAGTGTGCTAATCGCACACACCCTTTGATGTCACCCTCCTCTGAGTGTGCAAACTCTGGATAATAATTGAAACCATCAAAGGCTCTCGCACGTAATCCCTGACTATGGCAAATCCCCTACTCTACGTCTCGCTCTCCATCTCACCCTCTCTCTCTCTCTTTCTCCTTAAACCACAGCAAGGAAAAAAATAGGGGCGTCTTAAATTAATGTGCTTAGCTTTTCCATCAAGACATGACAGATCTTTGCAAATTATCCTTTTGAATAGGTCACGGTTTCACAGTTCTTCCCAGCTACAGTTTTTCACTCGCTCCCCCACTCTGCTTTTCTCGTTCCTCTTTTCATATTTTCTGGGGTTTCATTTGTCACTTGAACATTGATTTGAGAGCGCAATCCATTTTTGTTCCCTTAAAAGCATTAATACTGTCTGGATTTGTCGGGGAGAGAGGAAGACGGCACTGTCTACAGAACGTCTTTTGTGATTGGAAAATTTTGCATGATTAATAACCTAACGACTGAAATGTGCTTTGACAGGCATAATCCTCCTGTTTGATCTCAGCTGGCTTATACTGGGCTATGACGACATGCGTCAATCATTGTCAGTTTTTCATTATATAACTCTAATTCTCATCTGTCCAGAGCACATCGATTTGTAAAGTCTTTGGCGTGGATTAATTTCAAAACGGTTTTTGCTTTCAGAAGGTCTTTAATGCAAGAAGTCTTTGGTTGAGATGGGTCTTCTCTGTTAGTCATCTGTAGGGGAAGGGAATTGCGCTGCATGACTCAAAATAGATATAAAGGACAATGTTTAGTTTTTCTGTACACTGAGATTTGTCAAGCTTGAAAAGATGAGGAAAAGCACCATCAAAAGGAACATAAAAATGGACCTAATGCACTAAACAAATCTTCTCTATACTATAAAACGGCTTTGTGTTACGGAGCATACCAACATTTGATTATTCTTACATGACTTAAAACTTTCAAAACGTAAATAGTTCACCCAAAAATGAAAATTAGGCTATAGTCCAGGCTTCATCATATCAATGCACTGCAGAGTTTGGATCTAACCCTAATCAAACTCACTTGAGCATGTTAATCAGTGTATATTATAAGGATCATTAGAAACTCACAGGTAGGTGAGCTTTATATCAGGGTTGGAACTAAACTCTGCAGTGCATTAGACCTCCAGGGTAAGATTTGATGAAGCCTGCCATAGTCTATACCCACCACGAACCATCCTACACTCTCAGAATAAAGGTACAAAAGCTGTCACTGGCATACATGTTTGTATCTAAAGGGTCCGTTTTGATACCTTTAAGGTACATATTAGTCCTTAAAGTGTACATATTTGAATCTAATAGGAACAAAGGTCTACCTTTTGAAAAGGTACTGTCCCAGTGATAGCTTTTGGACCTTTATTTCTAAGAGTGTACGTGTATGACTTTTAGACGAACACAGTGTGAAATTTGTAAAAATTAGAAAAGATCCTGGCTCTTCCAAACTTAATGCTGGTGGATAGCGTCCATTATTTCAAAGCTCCGTAAAACGGATATCTGCAAGTACCGCATCATAAAACTAACCTATATGCTTCCACGGGGTTATCACATGTCCTCTGAAGCAGATTGATGGGTTTTTGCAACAAAAATATTTCTATTTTTAAAATTATAATGTAAATAACTGACTTCTGGTTATTTTCAGTGAGAGCATTGAGTTTTGGCTTCTTGGCTGACTTCTGACTCGACATATGACTTGCAGTGAGTGACGTACTCAACACTCTCACGGAAAACAACACCCAATCACCCAAGGCTGTGTAATATGCGTAAAAGTGTAATATCGTGAAACATAAGCATTAAAATTAAAAAAAAAATTATCAGAAATCATTTTTAATATCCTATATTGTTTATTATCATCCTTGTTGAAAACACTTTAAGAATATTTAATTAATGTTTTTGTGAAAACTTTTTTTCAGGATCTTTGATTAAATAGAAAATTCATTTATTTTTTAGAAATATTAATACTTTGAAGCATTAGGCTATACATTTCTTTACTGTCTTTTATCTGATTCCTTATTTTTTGCTTCTATTGTCCTCATTTGTAAGTCGCTTTGGATAAAAACATCTGCTTAATGGTTAAATGTAATTCATTGCATCCTTGCATATATGAAAACTGCAGAGATTTTCAGTGAATTACTTTATAGCTAAAGCACATATGATCTATAAATTTAAAGTGTTATTTTTGTTTCATCTTTCATCATATTTGTTTGTTCCACAGTTGAAAGAAAGTCATACGGGTCTGGAATGACACCTTCATTTCTGGGTTAACAATCCCTTTAAGCAAATCAAATGAGTAATGTGCTTTAAAAAATAGCAACATATTTATTATTTCTGTTTGACCCAAACCATTGTGGCCTCTGTTTGTATTTCCAACATATGCCCAGCACTGACCTTTTGCACTGGGATTAAATATGGGTCATATCGTGAATAAACCAAGACTCAGGACTAGACCAGCGGCTTTGTACTGTTGTTCCACATCACCCATGTGACTCATTTATCTCCGCAGCCCTCCTACATCATGTGTCACACTGGCGTGCTTTCTGAAATTGCATTTTCCTAATCCTTCATTTCGAAAGCCATTCCCCCAAAACCGCAAGCAATTAGGATAACATCGGGCAAATTTATCATCATTTTCAGCTTGAATATCTTACTGCGAAATGTGAAATAATGACGCTGATTATTCATGAAAAGCTCATTTCAAACAGCATCTCTGTGTGTTTCGTCAGTGTTATCTATCACATCTGCTTTGAAGGTACAGTAGGTCCTGATGGTCAAAATGGTCAGAAATGCATAATCTTAGCATGTCAAATATGTTGTAAATAGAAATATGACTTTAGCAAGTTCTGTCATGTTCAATTATTCAAAAATCAATTTGCTGTGTTCATAAACTCATTTCAAGGCGTATTTCACCCACAAATGAAAATTGTTTCATGGAAAATTATTCAGAACCTTTTCGCAGTCCTTGTGCGATACATTTCAAGTCTTTTAAAGCCATATAATAGGTTTGTATGGGGAACATAATTTCTTGACTGAAAATCTTTCCTTCTGATTTTGAATATACTGTATGCAAAAAATGTAGAATATGCGCAAAATTAAGTTTGCTTATATTCAAATATTGCCTGAACAAGTAATTCATGTTTTAGATTTGGCACTCGTGTGACATGGCTAAATATCAATGTCAATGTCATGTTATCAATCTCATGATAATTCGTATGCATTTTAAGTAAAATGTTGTTCTATAAAACATACACTTTCCTTTTTACAGGAACTAAAATGTACAATATATTTTCAGCATCTAAACATACAAATACTTACATATTTTCAGCTGTTTAACATACAAAACTGAAGTATTGACTACACCTAAAATGGATCCTGATGAAAATTGAAATTGCGGCATTAATTTTTAATATATATAATAATGTATCTATTCATATATTTTTTAATGAGGCAACAATTTAATACAGCATAAAACATGATATACAGTCTTTACCATGGGTATATTTTATAAAATTATAAATGTATGATACAATAAATGTACAAAAGCTGTCACTGGCACATTACCTTTTCAAAAGGTATGATTTTGTGCCTATTAGGTTTAAATATGTACACTTTAAGTACTAATATGTACCTTTCTAGGTACCAAAATAGACCCTTTGGGTACAAACATGTACTTTTTGAAAAGGTACTGCCCCAGTTACGGCTTTTGTACCTTTATTTTGAGAGTGTATGTTACCTATAAATGGCAATGGCATATATACAGTAATACATTTCCATATGAGCCTCAAAAATGCCATTTGACTAAAAAAGACTTGGATTAAAAGGTATAAAGCTAAAATATCTGCCTGATGTTAATGATTTTTTTTCCCTCTAGCTTTGTGTTTCACAGAAACACAGTCAAACAGGTCTGAAATGGCATGAGGGTGAGTAAATGATTAGAGTCAATTAATGTTTTTAGGTTGTGTTTCTTTAAATAGTTAGAAGATCGTGCTGGTTGATTAAAGCAGTCAGTATATTTGTTCATATTGCTAAACTGCCATTTACAAATGTCAATCACATGCTTGGCTACATAAGTGCATCGATTGTGCGTTGCAAAAAGGAAACATACAGGCACACAGTTTGATGGACACAGGGCTTTGAATGGACCTGATCAATAAATGGGTAGAGAAAGATCCAGTTCCTTTTCCCTGTCTCGCCTCACAATGGGGAATCGCAGTAGTACGTCTCCTTCCATATGAAAACAGTCGGCACACACAAAACAGCCTTTATCATCCTAACTCGACGACACAATGGCCCAGCTCTCCTCTCTCCACGCTGGCGACTCAATGTCAGCTCTCTTCACTTCTCCCCCAAAAGCTGTTTCCAGCACCTCCCCGACATTTCCATAATCACTTCATCCGTGCGATGTGATCGGACTCGCATACAAAAAGGAAGACATTAGCCCCGATTTGAACTGCTAAAGCTTTGCCAGAGCGAAGGGGCTGTTTTGGGCAGATAAGAGGTTTTGGCAAGACAGCGACGGTGGAAAGTGGTGAAAACTCAACTCCGCTGCACACTAGCCCACTTATTATTGCAGCTCCTGTAAGAAGGGCTGTTTTTCTTTTCTCAGACTTCGTTTTATTATTCATTCCCGCATTTATTTTGTGAACGGGGCGGCACGGTTTCATTTCATTGTATTAATTCAAATCGTGCGGCTTGTGTCGAGGTGCGAGCCCAAATCAAAACAGACTGTTTTCTGTCATCCTGGCGAGATGTGCTTTTTACGGTCGCCTCTGTTGTTCTGAATGAGTCAGGCGGTGTAGTTTCTCGATTTTAGTGTTAAATCTTTAGATCTCGAGCGTTAAACTCTGAACACACGCTGCTTGCCTTGAGCACTGCAGAACGTACTCTGTCAGAGTATCAGACTAACACGCTGAGCTCTTATTGTTTTTTTGCTAATGTTTTCAGTTCGTTGAATTTGATGAAGTTGTTGAGTCTTTAACTTCATGTGGTTTTTCTTATTCTCTACATGAAAAAATCTTCTCACTTTGGGTTTGATTACTTGGTCTAAACTTATACTTTTGTTTCTATTCCTATCAGTTTTCGTCACACTTGTTCATTTACTTTCACAATACAATGGATAAATGTATGTATGTTTTTCCGAGGGAGACATCATTATCACTTTAGCTCTATGCAGTGATTTGCCAGTTTTTGTTTCTGTGGTTTAAACCTCAAACCCTAAGGTGCTATTATCAGTGTAATCCATTTTGATAACTTCAACCATGTGCCATTTCTACAAAATGCATTTCTGATTGGCTAATTGGCTTAAAAAGACTAGGCCACACCCTCTACGTTTTTAGATGTTTATAGGGTTATCAAAGAGACATCACAACACTGATATGCATTTGCATCATTCAAAATGATGTGATTTTAAAGGATTGTTGCAAAATATAAATGCTATAAATTAACAAAAACAATGCACAATTACAGTTTTTAATTCAGTTTCACATTGACAATCATCAGAAATTAGCATATTATAGGATAGGAGTAATTAAGCTGAAAAATTCAGCTTTGCAGCACAGGAAAAAAAACTATATTTAAATAGAAAACAAATATTTTAATTTGTAATTATTTAACAAAATTATAGTTTTTTTTAATGCTTTTTTTATTTTTTAAATAAATTTTTTATTTATATTTTTTTGTTTTGAAAATCCCAAATATTAGAATACTAAAATTTTATGTAATAAAATTTTATATAATTAACATGTTTAGTATTACATGAATACTACACTTAAAATCTAAATTGAACATTTAATTATTTTTGTTACTTGCTATTTTTCTTTAGTCATTTTTGTCTGCTTTGTAAGAGCATGATAGTGCACTTTTGCAAGATTTCTGTGTTAAAAGCAATTTCTTTTTGATTTAGCAGCCTGCATAAAATGTTCCTATTACCTTACATATATTACAGAAATAGGTGTAGTGATGTCTTTTTGACATATATGGCAGAAATAGTAAGAGTACAGTATGCTATTCCAAATTCAGCCGGTGTCTGTCTTCCAGTGGATATATTGCAGGAAATGTAATGAACATGAACGCCTCGCTAAAGGCAATTTCTATGGTGACAAGCATCAATGAGAAATGCATTGAAGTTTCTCGTCATCAGTAGTAGTTTGTTTCTTCTATAGTTTGACCGGATTACATTCACACCAATTGTGAACTGCACTACAGTCGCATGAAGCACCGTTTTTAAAAGGACTCTGACATTCAATGAACTCACGCTATACAGTGTCCAAGAAAAGATTTAGTCATTTTCTGTTGTTCTATTCAAGATTTCCTGTGTCATTGTGACCCCTTTGAAGACATGCATGAGGCTTTCATCCTCACCCTTCTTCTGTGATTAAGGACATCTTGGAAAAGATCTTGCAATTTGCCATTGCGTCTGTGTTTGAGCAAGACGCAGGTGCATTCGGTCAAGTTAAAGTGTGTTTTCACACTCTCCCCTGCTCTAGAATAAGTGGATTGAGGATTGTTATCCACAAAAGTGAGCAAAAGTGGCCACTCCAGCAAGATTACCTGAGCACCATCTCGGAGAACCCTCTGATCTGCGATTCTGCGACAGCGGAGGACAGACCAAGCTATTGTTTCGAGCATTAATGGATTTTTTCATCGGCTCTGTCATGTTAGAAACATCTGGCTCTATTGCTGGGCAGTGAAGCATTATAGTAGCTACGGCAGGCTGTCAGAGTCGACTAGCGGCATGCCGTGGCCTGCTGGAAACACTCATGAAGATGGACAGTGGCAGGTGTTCTCAAACACACCTTAGCAAAATTGCAGTTTCCATTGTCATCGCACGACCAGAAACAGGAAATTCATGAGAACTCCGTACAAACTTTCCTTTTCTTTTTGGTCTTTTTTTTTTTTTAAAGAAAATCACCGTCTTAATTAAAATGAGTTATGCCAGATGGGTAGCAGATTGTGGTATGGAAAAAAGCCAAGTAGGCAGTAAACACAGCTCTGTTAACAAGACGGAATATTCTTCAGCTAACATGTGCTTCAACCCCAAATAGGTTGAGACGGTCGTGTTTTAAGACCTCAGCTTTGGGTTAAGTGTCTGGCACCATGCAGTTTGGACTTAAGTGAAGAACATAAAAATGTGTTTTTTGACAATATGAGCTTTGTATTAAAACGTGGATGTATAATATATAATATGATCATCTCCACACGTCACTAATATAGAATATTTTCTGTAATGACAGATTGCATTAAGTTTTTCATCAGTAGTATTTTAAGACTTAAATGTTATGGTAACACTTTATTTTATGGTTACACCTAGTTGCTTATTAGCATGTATATTACTAGAATATTAGCCATTTATAAGTGCTAATTTAGCACGTATTAATGGCTAACTACCTTATCAACTATTAATAAGCAGCAAATTAAGAATTTATTAAGGGGAAAAGTTATAGTTAACAAGTGTTACTGCTATTATTATGATTGTTGTTGATGTTGTTGTTGATGTTAACTTATTATTATTATTTGCCTTGCAGAGGCTATTTTCTGTCATGTGATCTTTTTATTTAACTTAATTTTTTATGAATTTTTCATTCTTTTTTACATTGCATTAGTGCAGCACAATGCAAAAGAAAAAATTTCAGTTGCCAATAAATCGTGGTCAGCAAAGAGAAAAAAAAAAGATTACTTAATTCAATAGAAATAATTATTACTTAATTCAAACACGTAGTAATATTGGATACTCAGCTGGTCATGTGATGTTTTTGGCTTCCCATATAACTTTGGCTTCCGTGTAGCTCATCCTTAAATAAAACAGACATGTAGATACATAGGCCTTCAACCTTCATAAAAGCTAAAGAAAATAAATGCATTCAAGTGTCCAGAGTTTAACAATGCCTGCTTTGTATTTGTTTTTTTTCCCGAGACAGGACTTTCCCAAGAATGAGGCTACAATTTAATTAGTCACTTTTCATCTTTCGAGTTCTTTCAGATTTGGAAAAACACCCCAAGATGTGTGATTCACAGGCATGAACCGCATACACGCTTGCTGGGAAAGCAGACGATGACCTTTCAACCGCAGTTAAGTGGACGAGACAGTTCAGGTGTCTGGAGCTGTTAGTGGTAATCCAGGTCACACTGTGCATTACTTGAGGCGTGCCGTTCCATTTCTGATTAATAACCTCTCCATTAGATATTTATTCACTGCATTAGCTGTGGCTGTTCTAGTGGTATGCATGCACTTTCAAATCACACTTCTGGGGGCGCTGCATTCTAATTGGCCAGTGGAGCATTTCCCTTGACCAATCAGAGAGCTCGCTCATGTTCTCTGCCTTGGAACATCCTGACAACCCGTCTTAACTGGCAGACCATTTTGAGATAGTTTAATATGTAATTGCCTGGGGTGCTGTAAATTGCTTCCTCATGGTTCCCTCTAAACCGCAATACTTCAGGATATTTAATGTTCTATCAACAGCTGTTTTATTAAAGCTGCCGTCTTTTGATAAGAGCAAAATAATGTTGTTGTGCTAAACACTTTCGTTTCATTAAAAAGTCATTTGCACTACATAAAAAAAGTGAGATCAAACATATTTTTGTACTCCCCTTGGACTAAGACTACAGCTGCTAAGAGTCTCCAGGTCACTGGGACATTTTTTTCCCTGGGTTTTTATGTACAGTGAAATGCTTTCAGGAAGCTGTCTCATTAGTTTAGGATAAGGATGGATAACTCTCAGCCGGTATGGCCTTCTGTTTTCTCCCCTACACCTCTTTTGGAGCGCCGAGGTTGATCGTTTCATATACTTACTGTGTGATCTGCTTGTTTGAAGCGTGTGGTAAATCATGCTGAGTGGATGATCTTATTTAACGTCAATAAAACATTAACCATTAATCACTCTCCATTCATCTGATAATTAGGCCAGGCTTAAGCTTCTTTGCCAAAGGGAAATACCATCACATAGACACCAGCCAATAATGGTGTGACTGCGCTTACTGTACTTTTAACTGTTGTGCTTAAATATGTACAAATGAATGTAGATGTGTACACACATTAAGTTATTTTTAAAGAGAAAGAAATGTCCATGACTATTTTTCTTTTAAAATATTTGGCATATTATAATATTTATCAAGAAATAAAGAAGCCAAGTTTGTAGAATTAGGTTACTTACTCAAATAATATTTTTTTTTATAAATTATGATTATGAAAAAAATGCAATTGCTGATGTTCGCATATGCAATATGTCTTGCATACCTTCTAAAAAGAGACCTAAAGTGCCCTCTACTGGATTACATTTTAACTACTTGTTCATATATTACAAAACACACAGTAGATGATAGATAGATACATAGAATATATTAAAATAATAAAACATTTAAATATATTCACAGTTACATGTATGTCAAATCTTAATAAATTATAATAAAAAAATTATTAAATTAAAATGTTATAATTTACAGAACAATTAAACTTTTTTTGCATATATAATCAGACGATTTATCCAAAGCATCTTTTTACTTAAAGTGACATTTAATTTTATTTTAATAACCCAAACTTCAATCAGTTTCTCACAGAAGGCTATCGGACTGCCTTGGTTCGTACTGACTTTTTCTATAAATATCCCCTTTTACAATCCTCACTGATATTCAGATCATGAGCTCATGCATTTTGCTCATTCATGTCTTTTTTTCAAACAGAATTGATTGAATTATCAGTTTGGGCCAGATTTCATTAAGTTGACGGCTGGTCCGTGCACATAGAGCTCTTTCCATGAATTAGAGGGGGCAGCGCATCTGTCTTATCAGCCTATCATTACAGTCAGTGCTGGAGAATCTCTGTTGTTGTTCTTAATTTATGGGCTGTGTGCTTTTGTGAGATTGCTTATAAAGAGGAAGACAATGGATGGCGAGCATTCAAAATCTAAATCTTTTCTTTTGGCTCTGTCCTTTTCTTCGCATATCATCCCTGTGACAGATTCACAACACGACATGCAGATCGGTTTATTTATTCCACAATGTAATCAGAGCACAGATATAAAGCAGCAATTACTATTTACTTCATTTATCTATAATGTAATATCCTATTCTGTGCCATATTCTTGAAATGCCACTGATAAGCTTCAAGTGACAGTACTTACAACTGACAGACAGTACTACATGACTAAATATTGCGTTCTGTCAAATAGCAGCATGCTGTTATGCGTCAAATACAAGTAGACGGGGAGTACAACACTTATGAAAACACGAGTTTGTGAAGGAGCTGCTCTCCACGGAGGGTATTTTTACAGTGGCAGCCCACTGAAGTGTAGCAGCAGTAGCTCTGGCAGAAGGCTCACAGACAGCGGTGCGTTTAAAGCACAGGTGTGTTTCAGAGTCTGTGTCAATCTGCCCAACACACTGACCACAGACCCTAAAATTAAAATTGTGTCATGCTTATGTTTTTCCAATGATTAATCACATGCAAAATTAAAGTTTTTGTGTGCATGATATGTGTGTGTACTGTGTATTTGTATTGCATATATAAATGCACACACATGCAAGTATATATTTAAGAAAAATAAGTTATGTTTATGCATTAAATATGTTTGTATATAATATACATTACATGAAAATAAATATATACATGTAAATATTTTCTAGTTATATAATGTATGGGTGTAACTTCATATATACATATAAATACACAGATCACACACATATTATGTATGCAAACCTTTATTTAAAAGCAATTAACAGTTTTATTTAAAACGGCGATTAATTATTGCCCAACACTAACATATTCTAAATACAGTGTTTTCAAAGAAAAGCAAAGAAAGCAAATAATAGGTTCAAGCATATTAAATTATTGAAAAACATTTGTATTTTCACCAGAAAAAAAAAAAAAAGTAAAAAATCAAACATGGATGAATCATTAACCATGTGTTTTGTAAGATGCATTTCTAAAGTAGGTTAATATGCATTACTTGCCAACTTTAACTCCACTGTATTTCTCAGACATTCATTCTCATTCACATATAATTCAATGTGTGCATGAAGATGCATCTCACTGAGTTTACTGTGGGTGATGCTGAACACTATTGGTTCTTCAATGTCTTCAATGTCAAATCTGAATATGCCAATTCAGTTGTACAAATTGTTTTCATAATGTTTTTGTTTCTTTTTTGGATCTTCACAGAATTTGTTCCCTGCTTCTTTCACTGTTCATACAGTGAAGGTCAAGAAAGAAATTTGTTTTTTCAAGAGGAGTTTGGAGCAACATGACAGTAAGTATAGGACACAGTTTTCATGTTTGGGGAATTATTCCTTTTAAAAGAGCTTCGGTTTACTGCCAGAAGATTGTCAGATGGTTTCTGCAGAAAAAGTCAAATAATTTGTTTTCATCAACAACAAAAACATTAGATTTTGTGTGAAAGTGTGGAATGAAATTTAAATGGCTTAAACATTGCAATCAAGTGAAATTCAATCATCAACTTTTATCATCAAATTTTAGCATGGAATGCAAAGAAACTACTGACTCATTTTCCATTTATGTACTTTTGGTCTAACGATTATGCAACAAATATTTAGCATTTATGCGACACACGTATTTAGGCCCAATTCCAATTCTATTTACCCCTCGCCCCTTGAAATGAAGTGGAAAGCGGAAGGGTTAAAAATTTTCCCCTAAGCATCACTACTACACTGTTATACCTCATCATCCATTGTCACTAGCTCCTAACCTTACGTCAGAGGACATGCGCCGATGTTTATCACAAATTCCAAGATGTCGCTGTCAGTCATAGCAGTTGTGTGGATTGCAGCAATTTACTTTGCATTTGTCTTTAGCAATTCACGTTAGACGAAGAAGACAACGATATATTCGGCATTTAAGTTTGCTGGTGGATCGCGTTGGGGGGTAAAAATATATTTCCTAATATTGTGCGATCAGTGCTATCTGCTAGCAGACTTTAGCGATTTTATTGCAAAAGTTTCTTTACAGAACATCACCGTAAACATAAGACTGACGGTAATATGCAATAATGAAAAATTGTCATAAAAATTACTTACATTTATGGCTATGTTGGAAATTTATCTTAGCCCTTTGTTTGAAGTAAAGTCCCGAAAAATCTTCATTTGGAGGGCTATCTAGGCTTCCCCTTACCCCTACCCCTCCAACCAAAAGACAATTGAAACATGTGAACGCGCCAAACGGAGGGGTAGGGGCAAGGGGTAGAATTTTGATTGGGCCTTAGTCTAAAATACTGGATACACCATATTATTTTCTTGTATAATTGCAAAATCATTTTAGCGCTGCTATCTTGAATATCACCTACAGGTAATCACAGTCATGTGACGTCTCCTTACCTGTACCTGTGGAGTGATTCCCTTCATCGTCTTCCCCGGAGTGGGTTTTCTTTGTTAAATGACGCATGATGATGGTGGCATTAAAGGCTCTCTGGAAGACAAGACAACAGCGATAATGCTGCAGCATCTAGTGAATCTCAGCAAATATCTTTAAATGGCAAACGGCAAACCTATGCTGCATATAAGGGCAGAAAAGTCAGTTTAATGTTTGGAGTAATTTATTGCACTAGAACTAAAAGCCTGATAGTTACAGCAATTACAGCATTTGCCCTTTTAAAGGTACAAGCCATAATTGCATAGCAGGGCAGACAATAAAGAGTAGAGCAACAAACGACTGGCGGCAAATAATAACAAAGCCTCCATATGCCGCTAAAGTAACTCTAGCCATACATTTACAAATGTAAAGTGCTGTATCAGCCTCAGAGGTCACAGACACGGGTCATATAGAGCTATTTTACACATTACACATGGAGAATGGGAGTCTTGTGCTTTAGTAGTGATTTAGCTTACACAAAAACAGCCCACGCAGTGCTTCCCCAACTATTTTGTGTCAGGACCCTGATTTGAACTCAACCCAGTCAACCAACCAAACGACAAAAGTACAATTGCATCAGAAGGGCCATGATTGTATGATACTGAGACTGTGATGTTGGCATATTCAAGTTGCCTCAGGTTTGTTTTCTTCAGTCTTACCTTCCAATGGCTCTTGGCAAAGTTTTTCTGAATCTGTGCTGACACTGAGCGGTGGATGTTCTTGTCTAGAGCTGAACCTCCTGATATCCTGCCGTTAATAAGCAAGAATATTCATTTAGAATGTAATATGTACACAACTGTTCCAATGTTAGCAAGGCGTCAGTAAGAGTAATATTATTTATAATGTTAGAAAAAGATATCTATTTTGAATAAAAGTTATTTTTCAAGAATCTACAAAAGCATTGATGATAATAAGAATTGTTTCTTCTGCAGCAAATCAGCAGATTAGAGTGATTTCTAAAGGATCATGTGACACTGAAGACTGGAGTTATGATGCTAAAGATTCAGCCTTGCATCATATAAATGCATTTTTAAAAAAATATTTAAATATTAAAGTGGTAGTTCAGACCCAAAATGTAATTAATTACTCATCCTCATGCCGTTCCAAACCCATAAGACCTTTGTTCATCTTCTGAACACAAATTAAGACGTTTTTGATGAAATCAGAGAGCTATCTGACTCTCCATATACAGCCAAACATCTGAAATGATTCCAGATCCAGAAACGTAGTAAATACTTCGGTCAAAGAGACCATGTGACATCAGCGGCTCAACTTCAGTTTTGCAATGCTTGGAGTGGTGTTGCTGTCTATGAAGGGTCAGATGTCTCTGATTTCATCAATAATATCTTGATTTGTGTTCCGAAGATTAACAAAGACCTTTTGGATTTGGAACAACATGAGGGTGATAAATTAATGACATAATTTTAATTTTGGGGTGAACTAACCCTTTAGTTATTTTATTTTTTAACATTTAAAAACTCTGACATCAGCCTTTTAATGGTTACTATATATCCTCACACTACAACACCAGTCATAAATTAAGTCAGCTCATACAGTATCTTGCAATGGTCTTAGTACTGTAGAGATCTAAAATTCCTTCTATACCTCTCTCAATTCTGTGCAATTACGTTTTTTATAGTGAAAAAATTTATTATACCAATTTGATCTGAGCCGCTATCATTTACATTTAATATCTCTTTAGTCTTACTTTATGTCAACAAATTCTCTGTCTTCTAAGGAACTTTAAGAGAAACATTTCAGACAAAGATGACAGAGAAGTCAGAGAATGAAGCATAATTGGAAACTCAAAAGGCTCTTTTGAGAAACATCAATTAAAACTTTCTTCTGGGAAACTAATGTGTGTTATTCAAGTACAAAAAAAAATCCAATGCCTCAATTATCCATGTTTCTATAAATGCATTGCTTCTTTGAGCGCTCTGTTCAATTTCTTTTTTGAAAATTATAATTGTTTTGTACGCTTCTCAAAGATCTCCTAGTGCTGCAGGTGAAGAGACATCTGTATATTTTATATTTCATAATCCTCTTCCTCTCTGCGCATGCCCTCCTACGCCGCTGCACAGATGTGTCCCAACTCTTCATCTGTTCTTCAAGGTCAGCCTCTCTTTTTACCGCTGATCAACCCTTCAGCTCCCCGTCCGCCTCTTTCCTGCTATTTATGGACTCACCAAGGATGCTGCAAGGCCTGGTCACAATTGAACCTCTTTGCTGGATCCTTCTGCAGTAAGTGAACTATGAAGTCTTTCGCTGAAGCATTAGTGGGCAGGAAGAGGCAGAGAACACAAGAAGATCAATACCACTTAATGTGGCCAGCATTTGGCCTGTTTAGGGCTGCGTTATAAAACATTCTGCATTAATATAATGAAAGAAGTTTTTAAAAACCGCTCATGAAAACATTAATGCTTTGATTCCATATCCATGCAGTTATTTCCTAAGCTATTGCAGAAAGCAAAAACATTGGTTATAATTGAAAGTGCATCAATATAAATATATAAAAAAGTAAGTACAGAGTTGGATGGTTCCAGTGTTGTTTTAGACCTCATTGGACTTTCATTGCATTAACAGAAATGGTTAAACACACTTTTAAAATATCTAAAATAAGTAATAAAAGTCTGAAACAACAATGACAGAACTTGTATTTTTGGGTGGAATGTCCCTTTAAGAGTGCATTGCATAATAAGCATAATGCATTATGTAAAAATAAAAATTGCACAAGCATGCTTTTCAAGCAAAAAAAGTTTAACAAAAAATAGTTTCCTAGGTATTAAATATATTTTAAAACTTTCTAAAATGTACATTTTAAAAATGCATTTTAAAATGTAAAAATATATATTTTTTAAACTAAGAAATATGTTATACTTTTGATATTGTACATTATTTTTGTGTGTGACATTTAAGTGTATTATACATTCATAAATCATCCTCAGTTCAAAATTTTACTTAATTTTTACTATTCATTCATTTTACTACACATTTTATAACAATAAATAAAAATATCAGATATAAATATGTAATTTTGCTATATTAATATAAATACCTACAGTACTTCTGACCCAGTCTAGGTGGCATGGAGCATTATTATATGGGCATTCAGATTGAGGATGCTATGAATGTGATTTGGTCATTCTTAAAATAAAATAAAAAGAGATTAAATATTTTTGTGGTCATACCGGAGTCAGAGATGTTGTCCCAGTATGGTGAATCAAATTCATACTCAGCCTTTATGATCAGCTTGTAAAGTTGTGTGTCATTGTCATCGTAGAATGGAGGATAGCCACATAGAGTCTGCCAGAAAATCAAAAACTGCTGATACAAACTCTTCATCGTGGAGTTTTATTCATGTAAGATGACTAATATTAATCCAGCACTCACTCAGAATAAGTGTAATGACCCCAATAGCCCAGAGAGCCACCTCTTTACCGTATGTCTTCTGCTGTAGAAGTTCAGGAGCTACAAACACATACAGTTAGAGCTGCACGATTCTGGATAAAACGAGAATCACTGTGTGTCTTGCCTGTCTGTCTGCTTGTGTCTTTGTCTGTCTTGTGTGTATGTGTCTTGTCTGTCTTTCAATGAATCAATAAATAAATATATCTGTCTATCTTCCAATCAATCAATCAATCAATCAATATATCTGTCTGTCTTTCAATCAATCAATCAATCAATCAATCTGTCTGTCCTTCAATCAATCAATCAATCAATCAATCAGTCTGTCTGCCTGTGTCTTGTCTGTCTGTGTCTTGTCTGTCTGTCTGTGTCTTGTCTATCTGTCTGTCTGTGTCTTGCCTGTCTGTCTCTCTGTGTCTTTGACTGTCTGTCTTGTCTGTCTGTCTGTGTCTTGTCTGTCTGTCTTGTCTGTCTGTCTGTGTATTGTCTATCTGTCGTTCTGTCTGTGTCTTGCCTGTCTGTCTGTGTCTCGCCTGTCTGTCTGTCTGTGTCTTGCCTGTCTGTCTGTCTTGTGTGCCTGTGTCTTTGTTTGTCTGTTTGTCTGTTCTGTCTGTGTCTTTGTCTGTCTGTCTGTGTCTTGTCTGTCTGTCTGTCTTGTCTGTCTGTCTGTGTCTTGTCTGTCTGTTTGTCTGTCTGTGTCTTGTCTGTCTGTCTGTGTCTTTGTTTGTCTGTCTGTGTTTTGTCTGTCTGTCTGTGTTTTGTCTGTCTGTCTGTGTCTTGCCTGCCTGTCTGTGTTTTGTCTGTCTGTCTGTGTCTTGCCTGCCTGTCTGTGTCTTGTCTGTCTGTGTCTTGCCTGTCTGACTGTCTGTGTCTTTGTCTGTCTTGTCTGTCTGTGTCTGTCTCTGTGTCTGTCTGTCTATCTGTCTTGCCTGTCTGTCTGTCTGTCTGTCTATCTGTGTCTTGTCTGTCTGTTTGTGTCTTGTCTGTCTGTCTGCTGTCTTTGTCTGTCTGTCTTTCTGTCTGTCTGTCTTGTCTATCTGTCTGTCTCTTTACATTTTACATCATTTGTTCTGTACTTCATCTTGTCTAATCCTATGAAACTCTCATTCTTTCAGTCTGTCTGTGTCTTGTCTGTCTGTGTCTTGCCTGTCTGTCTGTCTGTCTATCTGTGTCTTGTCTGTATGTCTGTATCTTGCCTGTCTGTCTGCTGTCTTTGTCTGTCTATCTGTCTGTCTCTTTACATTTTACATAATTTGTTCTGTATTTCATCTTGTCTAATCCTATGAAACTCTCATTCTCCCAGTCTGTCTGTGTCTTCTCTGTCTGTGTCTTGCCTGTCTGTCTGTCTGACTGTCTGTGTCTTTGTCTGTCTTGTCTGTCTGTGTCTGTCTCTGTGTCTGTCTGTCTATCTGTCTTGTCTGTCTCTCTGTCTGTTTCTTGTCTGTCTGTCTTGTTTGTCTGTCTGTGTCTTGCCTGTCTGTCTATCTGTGTCTTGTCTGTCTGTCTGTCTTGTCTGTCTGTATGTATGTCTGTGTCTTGCCTGTCAGTCTGCTGTCTTTGTCTGTCTTTCTGTCTGTCTGTCTTGTCTGTCTGTCTGTCTCTTTACATTTTACATCATTTGTTCTGTACTTCATCTTGTCTAATCCTATGAAACTCTCATTCTCCAGCTTGGATTCTTTTCTCTTCAGCGCTCTCTTGCGGATGCACTTGACAGCCACAAGCTTCTGAGCACATCTGTGCTGAGCCAATCGAACCTCAGAGAACGAGCCCCTGAGACGTTATACGTATATATTATTTATAATTCAGCTGTAATGAGGTTTGTTCTAAATTAATGGCTAATTATACGTTTGTGTGCCATGGGCACGTTGTGAATAATAGCAGTCTCCCGAGTCTTAATAATATTTTTTGCTTCTAGTCGACAAGTCTTTAAATGTGTTTAGTAAACCAAAATGTCAAAATCTACTCTCAAGTCATTACGTGTTCAGAATACTTTTAAATATTGAATATGTGAAAACTCACTCTCCCAGTTTTTCTTTCAGCTCATAAACCGCATTCATGTCATCTTTCTTCTGAAGATCTCTCAATAAAGGCATCGCCACGCAGGGTAAGTGTGATCTGCGTACCTCATTCACAAATACACACAACACTAATATGAGCATGCAAATAAGTACCGAAAATCATCAGCACATTCATTTTGAGCCTGAAGCAACACATTTTATATGCCCTCTACACCAACAGGCACTCAAGAAAATGCTTTTTAATACATGCAAATGCCATATTCTGATTCCTTTTGGTAATTTTAATGACTAGCAATGAGTTTTGACGGATTTTTTTTTCTACTAAACAAGCTCTGATGGGAAAACGTTTTCTAACGCTCTCCCCAGTGTTTGATTTCCTTCTAAATAAAAAGCCACTGTTAGCACACCTTCATTTTTTTTTTCCAAAAAGACAAGCAGATAACTAGTGCAATTATACAAGCACGGCTGGGCTTGAAATATCCACACATGAAGATATTCATCACTGAAATGAAATCAATAATCAGTGATATTCTCCCCAAAAAAAACCTTCACAAAAGAGATCTAAGCAAAAGCTCAATTACCAGCTGATTGCTGCTGTGAAAATCTAAAAGGCAACCGTTTCGGTTCAAGTCTCCAAACTCCCAACAGCCTCTCTGCTCTCTCGTTAATCAAAAATCACATTCATTTTACACTGATGACCTTGCCCCCATGCTTTACAGAGGAAAAGGGACTTTTCAAAGAGATGAAGGACAACAGGAGAGAAAGCAGAGAGAAAGTGATAAAGAAAAAAAGAGTGATGGAGATGGAGAGAGAGAAAAAGAGGGCTGGCCCAACAACAGGTCTCTTAAGACTCCTCAAATGTAATACTTGAATGCATGATAAGGACAGTTGAACGTTGTCTCCGAGACATATCTGATGCCATCTGCTCGTTGCACATTAAATAAGCATTCTTCATCGTAACAGTCGGGCTTTGCTGAGCTGAAAGTGCTACCGTTTGTTTTCAGATGCCTTGAGATCGCCAGAAGCCTCTGTCTCTGTTTACATTATTGAGGCTGTTTTTGGTAGCTCTCCCACAGATCCTTAGCTCTCACAGCTCTCCTTGTACGGGCACAGGGGTTTTCCACTTAAGTATTAGCATTCCAGCCATCTTCCCTGTGAACACTACACACACACACACACATAAACCCTACACCACGCTGACTGTCTCACCTGCTGTGTGTTTTGACCTTTATATCTGCTATCTAACCAGGTATTAAAGGTAAACAGCTGAAATATGACTTGATATTAAATATACTACTGAAACATTATATAAGGCCTTTACAAAACAACACATCATATGTGTGCACAATATTATATGTGTTATAAAACAATATTGATCAAATCTGTTAAAATTGATAAGATTAATAACTACAGCGATGAATTGTAAAACTTTACTCGTAAAAGCTTTTAAAAGCTACAAACCAAATGCTGCTCTTACTTATTAACATGGCAGAAAATTTGTGTAAAATGTGTTGTAATAAAGAACGGCCACTAGAGGGAAGCCTTGATTAACTTTAATTCCAAAATAAAGAGTTTCTCTAACAACTAATAGAGAAAATTTTGTTTTTGTCTCTCTATTGTTTTATGATATTATTAAATACTATATAACTTATATATCTGAGTTTATATATTTGATATCAAATATATATGTTGCATTTGCATACATTTTCTATGAAGTGCTTTGTAAACATTATTTTGTGCAATTTGTTTAGTTATAATGCTTTTTTAATACATAACAATTTTAGCTTTGTAATAAATACTAATTGTTATTATAAGTTTTTATATTTGATTTTATTTATTTTATATTGAATATATATATATGTTGCATTTGCATAAGATTTAGAATTTGATTTAATTTTTAATGTAACATTTCTAATACATAACATTTTAGCTTTGTAATAATTATTATTTTTATTATTATTATTTAGTGCAATTTATTTAGTAATAATACATTTCTAACAATATTTCTAAAACATAACATTTTTATAGATGGATAAGTAGATAAATAGATATAGAATGAAAAATATAAGATTTATTTATAATTAATATGTAATTATTTAACCAAAAACAAATAATTTGTATTACCTATTTAATTTGCATATATCATTTTTTTGTAAATTTTGTAAACCTGATTATTATTTAAATTTGTTCTATTTCAACGATTATTCATGAATTGTTTTGTTTTTCAGAAAGTGAAGATGCGGAAAGTAAAACATGAATATCTTAGGACTATGACAACCCAGAGATCTCCTATGTGAATATAACTTAACTTATCAAACCATGCATCCATTTTAAAAAAAAAAAAGGTATGTGGATATGTATTTTTACTCTGAACACATTTTTATTCTAGAAACAAAATGGCACTTTAATGATCAGTAATTTTTTTTACATTTGATCACACAGAAGAAATCATCATAAATTGAATCAGGCTGTTTGGTGCTGTTTCTTTAAGATTTCTCTATGCAGTTGATGTGTTTTGATTGGCGTTCCTCTGTGAAGCGTCATGGTAAACAGTGTTGTTCTCCGGGGGGCTAGGAAACCCTGTTTCTTATTACGCGTACCGCTTTAATGTCACACACACTTAAATCTGTAGTTGGTGAGCTTGTTGTTTCGTCATTTTTGTACTGTAGATCTCACCGTGTTAAAGCGACTTCACCTTAGAACTGAACGTTATGTCCAGAGCTCTGGCATCTGAAATACTGAACAAGATGTTCGTGATCCCTACCAGTCACTGTGCAAATATGTTTTTGAATATTAACACAGAAATGCTATGTCTGGCAGCTCTGTATGAATGTGATGAAATCTTCTCAAGAAACAGTTACCTGCAAAAAAAAAAAAGAATAAAAAATGGAAAAAAATATATAACTTTTTAAATTAATTACATTTAATAAAATATCATTTTGCTTTTTATAATCATTTGGGTTTTATTGGTTTAGATTTGTATTATTATTATTAATTAGTATTTAATTCCTTCTTGTGATGCAAAACTGATATTCATCATCATCACTCAGTCTTCAGTGTCACATGATACTTCAGAAATTATTCTATAATTAGCTCAAGAAACATCTTAAGTCTCATCTTAAGTATTCCGGTCCCTCTTTTCAGTTTAATAATATTACCCTAAAATAAATGATTTCCCATAGGACTTCATATGCTTTGAACTCTTCTGCTATCTTAAAACTGGATTCTGTGTTACAGGATCTCATTTTATCCAAATTCTGCATCTGCAAGGGGTTTTCTCTCCTTGGGCCAAGACAACTGTCTTCACAGTCACCCTCAAATCATGTGCAAACACACACGTATACAGCATGTCAGTCACCCTGTAATAATCCTGGATGACCCAACAGAGCCATGCCGCATGCAACAGATACGTTTGTCTGACCAATGACAGACAGGGAGTGAGTTCACGAAACCTGTCCGAAAGTTAATTTTTTTGCTTTTTTATTTGGACAGAAAATCAATACACTTCAGATTACATTTAAGAAAATCCAGTTAGTATACAGTGTTGTTCATCGGTGGATCACAGATGGAGAAAACACTTAGTGCCACTGGAAAAACTAATATTATGAGTCCAATTCAAGGCAGGAGATGCTATTTACAGGAAATGTAATTACAGAAATGTCTGGAAAGGTCAGATCGAAACTTATAAGAGAAGTGAAAAGTTGTTCCTGTGAAAGTCTGCTAGTAAACAGGATCTTACGCTGTAGAATAAATCAGCCTCTGTGTGCTGTTGAGGGCGTGATGGTACGGCTGTGAATGGTCGTATTGATTTTTGTGCCAGTTCTTATCTGTGGCATACTAAACTTGTGACCTAAGTAGGAGCAAGTTGTACCCCAACCTGTTTGCTTTTTATAAAGTAACACAATGAACTGCTGCCAATAAAGAGTCCTCTCAGCTGCGATTGCAAAATGAGATGACCCCTTCATGCAAATGAGTCTTGACTAGGAGTAAATATGTTTGATGTTGATATGTGTTTTGATAACCTTATTATCTTTGACCCACATTGTCTCAGTGCACGTATGAATATGGGAATTGTACCTTACACTATCGTTATCGGCATTTATAACGGCAGATAAATGAATGTTTCAAAAATGAAATAAAAATGGATGAAACAATGTTGTGGTTATTGTGTTTTTGTTCAAAGGACTTTAAAGTTTCAT
>JAUCMT010000154.1:3918210-3930466 GCA_032357475.1 Enteromius thamalakanensis | reverse complement strand
TATGGATGATAACAGCCTTCTAAGCCTACTAGTAGGTGCAGCAGGCTCCTACTGACCCATATGAATGGGCTGATAACGACTGATAACGCCCCATTCAATTGAGTGATATCATCCGAAGTGGGTGCTTGAGTAGCAAATCAGCATATTAGAATGATTCTGAAGGATCATGTGACACTGAGGACTGAAGTAATAATGCTGAAAATTCAGCTTTGCATCAATTACAAAAAACAAATATTTAAAACTGTAAAGATATTAAATTTTTACTGTATTTTTAATCAAAGAAATGCAGCCTTGGTGAGCTGAAGAGACTCTCATAACCCAGATAGGAAGGGTTGTTCTAACCGATGAAAAAATATAAGTTTGTTCTAATTTTTCCGAAATATTAATGGCATGCCGCAGTTGAGTGAACACGCTTAAAATGGCATCTTCCAGATGAAATAGCTAGATCAACATACTAACGAGTTAGTAACACGTATTTTGGGAAGATGTATATCAAAACATCTGGGAAGATAAAACACTGCTGTACCTACTTTCTTTTATCAGTAGACACCATTAGCAATGAAGCACCAGCTCGTATGTACTGGAAGAGAAAGAGCTGAAAAGATTCCTCACTTTTCTGAAAGTCTATAATGAGCACCCGCTGATACAGAGTCAAGTGCTCCACGCTTACGACGTCAGCCACTGCAGTACGCGCAAGACTGTGTGTGCGTGTGTGTGAGTCACGCTTGTTCTCGCATTGACCCGCAGTCACATTCTCATGCATCATCCGCTCGCGGGGCATTGCTGTGGCATCCTTTTTTGTTTGCAAATCAGCCCGACACAAGCCCACATACGCATATTTTCCTTTTTGCAGAGGAATAGCCTCACGGTTTAGTAGCTGTTTGTTTGACGACACATTGTGTTCGTTGCTTCCTTCTGTAGGCAGTTCATCAAAAGGCTTCTTTCTGAGTCACAAGTCCAACAAAAGCTGTTGTTTTCTGAATGGACACCGGGCAGCGCTCCCAAATAAGCCACTTCATTCATATAAATGATTTTAAATTAGCAGCAGGGGTGGTTTTGAGTGTATTTTCTTGGGTTGTGCGTGCTTTAAACTGGTTTTAGCTGCTAGCCTGCAGAGCTAGCATTACGTAAGCGTGTCACTTTGAATAACGGCATGCAGGATTTCCACTCTGCCTTTTTTTTCCATTGTATCTCTCTTTTTCCGCTGTCTGTCACGCGCTGCCATCCTCCCCCGCGGTCCACCTCGCCCATGAGTGGCAGGTGACATCATCAAGCACACCAGCACAGTATTCAGTGGATAATCTGCATCACACCGGCGACCAACCCCCCTCTGTAAGCTGCTACTGTGGATGTCAATCTCAGATCAGTCGAGCCAAGCTTTATTGCTGCCGACGCGTCAGTGTACTGCGCAGAGACCGCTTGATGAATGCTAATGCGGCCAGCGACAGTCAAATCCTAAGTGACGTGCCAGCATGTGAAGGTGTCATGCATAAATAGCACAAAACTCCCTCATTTAAAATGAACTGGATGAGAAAAATGCAATATTCAGTGTCTTTTGGGGGTAATTGGCATTGCATGCATCTATTTTATTTGTACTTTATGAGACCTTGTGAATGGAATGAATGGAAAATGCTATTCTTTTCAAGTTATATTAAGTGTTTGACCTTCAAAATGTAGTAAGTGCATGTCATGTCAACAACTATTCCTAATCTTTAATCAAAATGCAGCTAATTCTGTTTAGAAATGCAGCACACCTAACATGAGTTGTGAACATGATCTTTAACATCGCTCTCTCATTCTTTCTCTATTTCTGTGTTTCACAGGAGTGTTCCTCATTCCCTATGTGTTGTTCATATTTCTGGGAGGCATTCCGATATTCTTCTTGGAGATTGCGCTGGGTCAGTTTATGAAGGCTGGAAGCATCAATGTGTGGAACATTGCACCTCTTTTTAAAGGTTGGCTCTCTATGCATTTACTTTTTATGCCGTTATGCTATTTTAGGTTGAGCCTTACATAAATACACACATACATTATATATATTTTTAAAATTTTCCATATATTTTCCACGTGTTTGTACTTATATATACATAATAAATATAAATGGTACACACACATATATTATGTAAACAAAAACATTTATTTTCAATGCAATCATTTGGTATTAACAATTTAACATCACTAATTATTTTATATTATATTATAAATTAATACATTAAAATATTTTAATTAACCTTTTATATTTTTTGTATGCTTTATATCTAAATATGTTTCTTTTTTTAATGAAATGGGTTATATCAGAATTAAGCCACAACATGTGTTTGTCTTATAAAACTATTACCTACCACAAGTTTAATATTATATAAATTATATTTTATAAAATTATATAATCAATAAATTAATAAATAGATAGATATGCAGATGTGTTTAAAAATTAAATACATGTTTTATCTAAAAAAAGGCTACAAATATACTTAGGATATGAGTGAATATTCAGTGAATACCCTTCAGTATTTCTTTGCTCCAAGACAACATGAAATTAAATTTGACTCTGTTTACTGCCTGAATTTATGCATGATTCATCAACCTGTTAAATAAGAAATACTCTACACATGAGGGTTTTATTTCATATGAGTTATGTTTTACTGCTTTGTTTTAGGACTTGGCTTCGCCTCCATGGTGATTGTGTTCTTCTGTAACACGTACTATATCATGGTACTTACCTGGGGTTTCTACTATTTCATAAAGTCCTTCAATTCCACGCTTCCCTGGTCCACCTGCGACAACCCGTGGAACACCGAAAACTGCATCGAGATCTTCCGCCACGATGACTGCCAGAACGGCACTATTGGCAACTCCACATTCGGAAACCTGACGTGCGAAGAGCTTGCAAACAGGCGTTCCCCTATCATTGAATTCTGGGAGTGAGTGATCGCTTTTATATGCAGTTAATTTCTTGCACAAACAAACAATTTTTGAAATGCCTTTCACCACCCACATTTACATAAGAGAAGTGGGTGGTTTTTACAGTAACCACTCTTCACAAGAGGAATGCGGTCTTTGTTATTAACTTCTAAATTATATGGTATAGTTAACTGTTATTACTGTAATCCCACATCAATCTGTGCATTAAAAACGTATAACATTTCATTTGCAGATGTTGCTGCGTGTACAAGCTTAAAGTTTTTTAATCTGCAGTTAGCATTTTATATTATTATTTATTCAAAGTGAATTCTCTTATTTCATATTAACTCGAGATTATGTATTGATCGTTGAAATTGACTCATGGTTCATTTTAATGCCATAATGAGTGACTGAGACTGTACAGCTATAGTCTACTATGTAGCTTATAGATTAAAATAAAAACTGCTTTGTGGGAGTTATACAGTACTTTCATTCATGAATGTCGCTGACCATCCCCAGGAACAAGGTTCTGAACATCTCTGATGGTCTGGATCAGCCAGGTGCCATAAACTGGGAACTGACGCTGTGTCTTATGGCCGTGTGGGTGATGGTTTACTTCTGCGTGTGGAAGGGGGTGAAGTCAACAGGAAAGGTGAGAACCCACTCACTTTTCTTTCTTTAGCACTTCAGATTACATGTGTGAACCCTGTGTAGGGTGAAGACAGGGGGAAGCAGCGCACAGTCACATGGACAGCAGAGAATCAAATACCTGCGCTACAACTTAAGCTTGGTTGCATAATAGCTGTATTGATTGGGGGAGCTTCTAGACACTAGTTAAACTACAGTCAACCTATACATTGACAAAAGTTAAAAGGAGATGATGTTTGCCTTTCAAACATTTGGGGTCAGTAACATATATATAAATAAAATAAATTAATATTTGTGTTCAGAAAGGATGCATGCAATTGATCAAATATGGCTGTAAAGATGTTTGTAATATTACAGAAGAATTCAAATAAATTATGTTCTTTTGAACTGTTGTTCTATTGTAGCAGAAAATCAGTATATTAAAATTATTTCTGAAACATAATGTGACACTAGACTGGAGTAATCTGCTTCACATGAATAAATTATATTAATATTTATATTTATAATTATTTGTTGTTGTTTTTTAACTTTGAATTGTAAAAAAAAAAAAAACTATTTTTTTTAATTAATGTAACTTTGGTTGACATAAGAGACATCAAAAACATTTTTTTTTAATCTTTCCAACCCCAAACTAATTTTATAAGTTTTTTAAATATATAAATAAATTAAATGAAACAAATGAATTAAAATTCCTATATTTCATTTAATCAGTGCACTAAATGAGTTGGACTTTCAAGCAGTACATATGAGAGAGGACAGAGATGATGAGAATTGATAGTCATTTCAGCGATTTGTAACAGAAATAGGCAGCTGAATCCAGCTCTTTTATCTCATTTTGAAACTTTAATAAGAATTCTGTCTGCAGGTCGTTTCACTTGTACTTATGTAATCTTGCAATTATGCTGCACATAAACTCATAAAAATGTGTTTGCCAAAGACTGCATCATATTGCGTTTCCCTTGTGTTCTCCAGTGCAATGTGACTTTCTTGTGTAACCTTGATTCTCATAGCTCCACCCACTGCTGCTCTGTCACAGTCGAGCAGGAGTGAGGCAGAAGGGTAACCATAGCAACATTATTTGCAAAGGGGGTGTGGTGGGAAATATTACAAAGTGCCCTGTCAGGACGGCACTGTGAGATCGGTCGGTCACGAGCGGTTGTCTGCAGTGGGACGTGATAAGGTGCTCGTACAAATGGCCAACTGCCACATTCTCTCTCCGGGAGGCGGGATCATATGAACCCTTAGTAATATAATAACTTCATTTTATTTCTGCTGCTTATTACTGTATAGAAGGTCATCCTTCCATTATGAACATGTTTCTTCTGCACTCAAGTTACTCAAGGCAGGGCTTAATGTTTCTAAGAAACAGTTGAAGAAGGCAAATAGTAAGAGGTTATTTGAACTTGCTCGTGTTTTTCCTTCATAGTTTTTTCGTTGATGGAAAGGACACTGTGAGTAAGCTTTGAGTCAAGCTCATTCAGACGACTGACACACACACACTCAATAAACCAGTGTTACAGTGAGCTAATTGGCTATTTCAGAATCTGATTAATTATTACGGGGCAGAAATACTAAGCAGCAGATTACCCCAGATTCACAGGCCTCATGGGAATTAGAACAGAGTTTGTTTATTGACAGTATTTTTAGTTCAGGTTTATTTATGCGTCTTTGTAGTCACTTGAAATAAGGGATGGATAGAGGTCTGATCTCACCTGCAGTAGAAATAATTGATTTAACTGACATGCATCAGACGGATAATGCTATAATGCTAATGCAAATACGCCAATTTGGTACTCAAGAAATATTTCTTCAAACTCAATGTTAAAAACAGCTGTGCTGCTTTGTTTTTGTGGAAACTGTGATACTTTTTTTTCAAGATTATTTGCTGAATAGAAAGTGATTTTTTAAAATCATTTGCTTGAAATTATTCTTTTGTAACATTAAATGTCTTTACTCCACTCTTGATCAATTTCATGCATCTTTGCTTAATAATTTAAAAATAAATAAAATAGATATTAGTAATAATATAGAATAATATATTAGTAATATATAATGTAATATTTATTAAAATAATTAAATATAAAATATAATTTACTTACTTAAAACATATTACTTGCATCTTTATTATTATTATTATTATTATTATTATTATTATATACTGTATGAGAGGTATTATATTTTATCATTTATATATGACTAGTGTTTTAGATGTGACCAATTATTATTTATATTGACTAGTGTCTATTGTGGTAGAGAGAAAATTAGACCATTTTTCATTGATGTGTTAGGATTCATTATTGTTCCGGAGATATGGCTTTGGACTGTGCACAGACAAAGATATCACAGAATGACGTGGAGATTTCAGAAAGCTCTCCCCATGCGCTGCACGTCCTAAACTCTGACTGTGTTTTTGTTGTAACCAGGCAGCTTTGTACTTTTTGAGCTGAGCTCGTCTTCCCGAGGGAATTCAGAAGATGGGGTTTGCAGGAACAATTGAAGATCTGTGGCTGAACGGCATGCTTTTAGTGCGATGGGCTTGATCTAGAACGGCTGTCCTACTTTTATGTGTCTATATAGAGCAATTACAGAAGGCTGCCAGGCTTGTAAGACCAAACCTAGCATGTGAGCCAAGTCCATAAACCAGCAAAGCTTGGAGTGAGCAAGTGTCATGTAAATGCTCTCTGATAACAATCCGTCTCGTATCATCAGAGTTCAAAGTTCAGAGAGTTTGGACTGAATCAATAAACCTCTCCTTGCTGAAAAACTCAGTGATGGTCTGATAACAGAAGGCAGTGAGACGTGCAGTGTATGCGTCTCAACTTCACTCACATGATGCAATTCTCAGCATGTGACTAACACTATCCTTGCTGAGACCCAAGAGAGATAAAATGTATTCCAGAAATGCAGTGCAGCAGATTCTCTGATATAAATCTACTGATAATATTAGTTTGAACCAGATTATGTTATCTGGATTATATCTGGCTTTGTACGATCAGTCTAGCAAATGCTCTTAAATGCACATGAATGACTGCCAAAGTTATTTAGAAAACAAGGACATGTATTATTATTATCAGGGTAAATATCATATTGTCAAATATTCTGAAGAAAGTATATCGTGAATGGCCTCCAGGACATTGCAAGGGTATTTTACTAAGTCTGATCTCTTTGAGAAATAATATAACATCTCTGCATAACAGACATGTTTTGAGATATCAGTCTTGGCTCCTGTGAATGCGGTGGAACGTGAGTTATGTGCCAGAGTTTTCATGTTTGTACTTCAAATACCTAACAAATGTACCAGCAATATTAAGAGTAATAATAAAGGAATCGTTCACCCAAAAGTGAAAATTTGCTAAACAGTCATCCAAGATGTAGATAAGTTTGTTTCTTCATCAGAAGCGATGTGGAGAAATCTAGCATTACATGACTTGCTCATCAATGGATCCTCTGCGATGAATAGGTGCCGTCAGATTCCAAACAGCTGATAAAAACAGCACAATAATCCACAATACTCTAGTCTAACAGTTCATATTGTCTGAAGCACAAAACAAAAGAAGCAAATTCATTGTTAAATTGATAAAAGCTTTAAACCAGTGCTTTCGGCTAAAATATGGTTCCTCTGTCCGTTATGTTATTATTTTGGCCAGAACTAACAGTTTAAAGTAAACACAAGCTTAATGATGGATTTGAGTCTTCCAAAAATGCAGCTTTTCGTTCATGAGACATCAAGTGCTGCGATTTATTCAGCTGTCTGGACTCTCATTCTGACGGCACCCATTCACTGCAGAGGATCCTTTTTAAGAGCAAGTGATATTTAGTTGGTGAGTTGAAGGAATGAAAATGTATTTTTTTGTCTTTGACAGATTGTGTATTTCACTGCTACGTTCCCGTATGTGGTCCTGATTATTCTCCTGGTGAGGGGCGTCACTCTTCCTGGTGCTTATGATGGGATCCTGTACTACGTCAAACCTGACTGGTCTAAGCTCGGAGAGGCACAGGTGAGACCTTTAGTTTTCTTCCAGCTTTGTGTAGAGCATCAGTCATCCCTCCCAGTTTGGTTAAAATCAGATGCTTTCATCCAAGCGAATGAATGTGAAAGCAATTCAATACGCTTCATTTGTATTCCACACTTTTTCTCTTCGTGCTTAAAGGTCTGACACACAATACTTTAAAACTGTTTCAGTTTAGTGTTTCTAAGAACGTTCAAACTTTTAGACTTGACTTTTATGTCTCTCTCCAGAGTACCTGGAGCCACTTTGAGCTCGATAATCATTTCAGAGGAGGATCTGTTAGTCTGACTTATTACTCTTTCTGTCTCTCTCAGGTCTGGATCGATGCTGGTACTCAAATCTTTTTCTCTTACGCTATCGGCCTCGGAGCCCTCACGGCCCTCGGCAGCTATAACCGATTCAACAATGACTGCTATAAGTAAGCATCCGTCACAGCCTTGGAGACACAAGGACACATTATTGTTATGACGTCTTGTGTATTTTCTGAAACAGTGCATTTTATTTTTGAAAGATGTTGTGTCTAGTAAGTTTAGGCCATCAGAGAGTACTTGTTTTTTATAAAACTAAATTTGACTGATGTGGCTAGCAAAGAGCGAAAAGGCATCTTACTTTAAAAGTAGACCTCAAATGTCCTGGATACATTAGAAACCAGTTGCACTGAGTCAGCAGTTCTTTGCTTTGACTTTAATGTACAAAGCATTTGGCGGGTTATATATACACAAGCTGACAAACAAGAATGATTGCATTTAAAATTATAAATAATAAATAATATAATAAAAAGCGAAAGGAGACGTAATTGAATAGGCGACTATGACATTTTGCAATGCATGCACATTTTTTTTTGCACAAGCTTTTACTTCAATAGACATGTTAAAAATGTATGTTTAATGAGACGTGAATATCATTACTATATTAATGGTTATAATTTAATGAATATAATTAATGTTTAAATCAATATTTTGATTATTTTAATATTTCTATTTATTTGTGTTAATTAATTTTATTCATTTAATGAATATTTTATTACTATTATTTATTAATTATACATTTAGAATATTGCATTATTGTAAGCACAGTTACAATACATTTTAGTATGTACAAGTTTGAGGTTATACAGTGCAGTGCATTATAAAAAGATGTCTTTTAATGCATTGTGTTCTTTAATAAATAAGCTTGAGTAGATAAGTGATAAAATGTACTGTAGCAATAGTTTTAATTATGCACAAGAATATTTAACTGGTAATAAGGTGGCATTGTTATATGTCTCTTAACGGAAATAAAAGTATGACATTATAATGTATTACATCTTTACCATACTGGGTTTAAATAAAGATGTCACATCAGTTAATGTCTGTGTTTTCTTCTGTTTTAGGGATGCTTTTGTTCTGGCTCTTATTAATAGTGGCACCAGTTTCTTTGCTGGTTTCGTGGTCTTCTCCATCTTAGGTTTCATGGCGTCTGAGCAAGGTGTGGACATCTCTAAAGTGGCTGAATCAGGTAGGAGTCTACAGTCATTTACAGATTCTGTACTATTTTGGATGGTAAGACAAGCAAATGTATATTTCTAAAGCATATTTACGTGTCTGCCAGCCCTGAAACAACATGCATCTGAATGCAGGTGTTTAATAATTCACTTTCACTTGTTTTTAGTGCACCAAAGTGAATGCATTTCTGACCTGGGGCTGGTTCTTGTAAATCATTTATGAAATTATAAATATTTAATGCAAAAATGATCAGCTGAAAATGAATGAAACATGCATTGTGTGACTCATGAACATATGTGATATGATGATGATGATGATACAGTAAATGGATTTCAATGCAGTTTGATATGTGGCTTATGTTACTTCTGTTTATTGTTGGTTTGAAAATGTAATTAAAAGCAGAATATAATCGTGTTTTCATATAATGCTATTAGTCATTACTGTCAAAGGGACCAGACAATTAGCAGTTTGTTTTATATGAGTTTCTAATAGTAAATAACACATAATGGTTCATAAATTACCAACTGTATGTCACTCGTTATGTTTGGTATTGTGTAGGATTGTGTGTGAGTGCGAGAGACAGTGTGTCTTTGTCTGTTCTGAATGCAGGTGTGTGTGAGTGTGTGTGTGTGTGTGTGTGTGTGTTTTCAACATCACAATTAGTTCTTAGTTAGTCTTCTTCCTGTTTGCTGTCAATGCCTTAATTTTACAAACACATTTACATAGACATTGATTACAATTTCATTCAAACTTTATGTTTAGGATAATAATACTTGAAAGTGAAATCCTGATAGGACTACACTAATAGACTAATGGTATGCGGTATGAAATTTAACGGCCCACATGTCCTTGTGTGACGCTCACGCATATAGATGTGTTGTTCATAACACATAGGCCTACATGTTTCACATTTAAAGTGTGAAGACCAGACGAAGCCTTTCTGCCACTCGGATCTTTGTCAAGATATCACTAATCTGTACTTAACATGACCATCCTACATGATTGACACTAAATTCATGCCTTTTTACATAAATGTCTTGCTAAAGGCTGTTGAATGAAGAAAAAGTGCATATGAACACATAATATAAATGTAGGGAAAGCAAATATAATCTATTTTGTCTGTGCTGTACTGGTTTCATCAAGAATAGTGGGCTTCATTTGTAAAGCCTAATTTATACACACGGATTTGTGCGTATGCTTAAATCCATCTTTGACATGGAACAATTTTTGTGGGACGTCATGGTCTGAGCAGACCTATGCACTTTTGATTGAGTATTGCGGGTTTTTCAAACTGTAAGCTCACCTTTCTAAATTATGAGGATAGGTGATATTTTATATTTTAATGACACTACAAGGCATCAAGACAGAACAGGTTATGTATATAACCTTGGTTCTTTGAAGGAACGAAACACTGCGTCCAAAAACGCTCTGGGAACGCCTTGGCGTGACCACACTCTGAATCTGCTGTGTAATCCGTCCAATGGGTGATTTTAGATGGTTGACGTCATGATCCTTGCTTAAAGCATGTGCGGGAGATCGCTCATCAGCCTCTGGAATGAAGCCAGCGCTCCGCAGGGATGCAGTGGGTGTGGCAGAACTTCAAGGAACCAAGGTTATATACATAACCTGTTCCGTTCCTTTTCAGGAACTCACACCGCGTCCGAAAACACTTTGGGAATGAAATATCAACATACCCAGACCCACAAGTCCCTGCCCAGTGTGGAGCAGCACAGCTAAGGAGAACGGAACCTGGGGTAGCCGGGAGGTCAAACCCATAGAACTTCACAAAGGCCAAAGGAGAAGACCACCCAGCCGCTTTGCAGATGTCCAGAACCGGGACACCTGCCAAATACACCTTTGAGGCCGCCACACCTGTAGTGGAATGAGCTCTGACTCCCATCGGCGAGGGGAGACCTGCAGAGCCATATGCTATAGAGATAGCATCCACTATCCACCTGCTTAAAGTATGCCTCAATGTAGGCAACCTTATACGGCAAGGCCCAAAACACACAAATAGCTGGTCCGCCCTCCGCCAGTCCGCAGACTGGCGAATACACATGGCCAGTGCTCTCACTGGATGTAGGCAATGTAGCCTTTCATGTTCTGCCTCCCGAAAGGGAGGGGTTAATAAAAAGCCCGGAGTACCACAGGCTGCGGTGGGACCATCAGGACCTTCGGAATACAACCCGCTCACGGGAAGAGAAAAACTTTCACCAATCCGGGTGCAAAGTCTATACAGGTAGCAGCCACTGATAAGGCCTGAAAGTCTCCTACTCTGTTGAGAAAGAAAGCGCCAACAAGACCACAGTCTTGAGGGTTAGGTAACGGTCTGAAATTTGCTTCAAGGGTTCAAATGGAGCTCTAGTGGCCCCCATGACCACTGCCAGATCCCAGGTTGGGACTCTTGGCCGCACCACAGGCCTCAGCCTGAGTGCACCCCGCAAGAATCGTATGACTAGTGGATGTCTACCCTCTGAGCATCCATTAGTGAGTGTGTGGAAGACCGAGATAGCCGCCACATACACCTTCAAAGTCAAATGAGCTATCCCTATGGACAGCCTCATCTGCAAGAACTCCAGCCCTGCGCTGATCCAGCTGTCAACTGGTTCCTGCTGTCGCTCTACACACCATGAGGTGAAAAAGTTTTCACCTTAGGGCATACAACCTCCTTGTTGACGGTGCCTGTGACTGCTTCATAGTCTGGACAACCACGGTCGCAACCCTGCTGCTAAGAATGCCGCCCCCACAGGGGGCCACACCCACAGATTCCACAGATCTGGACGAGGGTGTAGAAAGCTGTTCCTCTGCTGGGAGAGCAAATCTTTCCTGACTGGGAACCGACACGGAGTCGACACGGGTCAACTGTCCGTGTTACATGGCGACACGGAGTCCCTTAAAACCAGGCCCGGTTTAGAAACTCAAGGTTCCACCGTATAATCAAGACTCGTACCCACCGTCGGGAGATCTTGATCATATGAGAGGAAATCTCCTCAAAGATAAACCCCTGTCTCTGATCACTGCAAGGTGTAAGGTAGAGCATGCCTAGCAAAATCACGCTAGAGGCTGCTTCCATCCAACTCCTTAGATTTTACGAGAACTTATAGTCTGTGAATAGTTCCGCACTCTTCTGACTATCGTGAAACTCCAGACAACGCAAGTGAGAGATAATCGCGTGATCACGCGCAGGATAAGTGGTTCTCTGAACTGGAGAAA
>JAUCMT010000154.1:3870462-3918110 GCA_032357475.1 Enteromius thamalakanensis | reverse complement strand
ATGAAAACTATAGTTTTACATGACAGTTTTTGCCGATTGCTTACACACTAAAACTGAATGCTTACACAAAAGCCTCAGTACCTAAACTTCTTGTATCTTATCTTAAACACAGTGTAATCATAGCTTAAACACATTTTCAACTTTGCATTTTGTTTACAATTCTGTAACATACTTTTTGCAAAACACTGCACACGTTTTCTTACATTAGACGCTTTGTTCAAAAACGAAATCATCTGTTATCATTGGGAAAACAATGTTCAAAAAGCAAAACTCATCTGACAGTTGTAGAGACTTACATAGACACCTGAAATCACATGCACAAAAAAAAAAATAGAACACCGATCAGTCTGAGCCTCAGTGCTACAATTAGGCACAAACTTAGTCTGCATGTAGAGATGGAGGCGGCAAGAGTTTTACAGAAGACTGAGTCTGAGCAAATTACAATAATTTACATTTATTAAAAAGGCTCAGAGTCAGGATCACACCAGTCTGTCGCCAGCAGACACAGTAGAAGAGGCACAGGCAGAGACAGAGTCATTAACAAGCAAAAGGTTGAAATACCGTTAAACAGGGTCCTTGGGGAAAGACAGAGGGGAAGTCCGGGTCCAGGCAGAAATCGTCAACAGAAAATCCAATAGAACAGCGAGAAACGAGGAACATGAATGAATTTAGCAGTATCAACGAACCGTGACAACATCTGACGCAGAGCGGCTTTTATGCCGGGGGATATTCGGGTGAAAGTGCACTGGGCTGTGGCAAAGTTCTTCACATAAAAGTCCGGGTTGGAACATACAGAACAGAGTACATGAAATCATAATAAAAGTACGGGAGTGAAAAACAGGGAAACACACACAACAGAAGTTCTGGGCACTGGAGTGTCCTCCAGTGGTCTGAATGGGCACATCCAGCTGAACGTTACAATAACTATAACAAAAACTATAATATACTAAAAACAAAGTTAAATTAATTGCGTTAAAAATTATTTGGTAAAAGTTTGCATTTGCTATTTATTACTAAATTACTGTAAGCACCACAATTAAATTTTAGGGTTTCCACAATAAACCACAACCAACAGATAAATGTATGCAAATGTTTAGTGTAAATACATTTTGGACACTTTAGACACAGTTTAGCTGTGAATGCATGAAGGCTTACGGATTTCAAGCGTACTTGAACTCTAAGTTTGAAAGTTTGAGTTGAGTAGGCTACATAGTGCATAATTGTATTTACAGTTTTTTTACAGACCCTAGGACACATTTCTCAATACTTAAGTCACTTTTGCAAAACTCTTCACACAGTGAGCACAACAGAAGTCTATGTGGGCTTAACTGAGGATCAATTATCATTGTTTTGGCACAAAATGCATTCAATGACTACACCTTTCAAATTTCATAAATTTTTTTCTCACAACAACTGCCAAAAATCGGAACAGGTTGTGTATATAACCTTGGTTCCTTGAGGGTACAAAACACTGCATCCGAAAACGCTTTGGAAATGCCTCGGTGTGACCACGCTCTGAATCTGGTGTATAATCCGCCCAATGGGTGATCGGGACGTCACCTGTGGTGATCCTTGCTTAAAGCAGGTGCGGGAGATCGCTCATCAGCCTCAGGAATAAAACCAGCGCTCCGCAGGGATGCAGTGTGTGTGGCAGAAAGACGCAGTGTTTCGTTCCCTCAAGGAACCGAGGTTATATACATAACCTGTTCCACTCCTTTTTAAGGAACTCACACTGCATCCGAAAACGCTTTGGGAACGAAATACCAACGTACCCATACCCACAAGTCCCTGCCCAGTGTGGAGCAGCACAGCTAAGGGGGACCATCAGGACCTTAGGAATACAACCCGCTCACGGGAAGAGAAAAACTTTCACCAGGCCTCCTACTCTGTTGAGTGAAGAAAGGGGCAACAAGACCACAGTCTTGAGGGTTAGGTAACGGTCTGAAATTTGCTTCAAGGGTTCAAATGGAGCTCTAGTCAGGGCCCCCATGATCACTGCCAGATCCCAGGTTGGGACTCTTGGCCGCACCACAGGCCTCAGCCTGAGTGCACCCCACAAGAATCGTATGACTAGTGGATATCTACCCACTGAGCAGCCATTAATGAGTGCATGAAAGGCCGAGATAGCTGCCACGTACACCTTCAAAGTCGAATGAGCTATCCCTGTGGACACCCTCATCTGCAAGAACTCCAGCACTGCGCTGATCGGGCAGTCAACTGGTTCCTGCTGTCCCTATACACACAATGAGGTGAAAAGTTTCCAGCTTAGGGCATACAACCTCCTTGTTGAGGGTGCCCGTGACTGCAGCATAGTCTGGACATCCTCGGCTGCCGTTAAGAATGCCGCCCCCTCAGGGACCACACCCACAGATTCCACAGATCTGTACGAGAAAGTAGTAGAAAGGTGTTCCTCTGCTGGGAGAGCAAAGCTTTCCTGACTGGGACCCTCCAATGCGACCCGTCGAGGAGAGATACTAGGTTCGCAAACCATATTTGAGTCGGCCAGAATGGTGCTACTAACAATAAGCTGAGCTGGATGAACTAGTGAAAACCAGAAAGGACATTTTCCACTTGTTGAGTCGCAACAAGCCCCCTTGGCTCTGTAGAAGATTGTCCAGATTTGCTGCACGACATCTGGATGCAATCTCCACTCCCCGGGCCTCAGCCCCAGCCTCGACAGGATATATGCTCCCATAATTAAGGGCCCTGGGTCATAGGCTGCTTTCAACGAAATTGGTGCGCCCGCTTGTTTAAGGGGCGTGAACACAGACCTCCTGGTGGTTGACCACAGGCCAAGCAGCCACTCATGACCACAGGTCGACCGTCCGTGTGACGTGGCGACACAGAGTCCCTCAAAACCAGGCCCGGTTTAGGAACTCAAGGTCCCACCGTATAATCAAGCCTCGCACACACTGTCAGGAGATCTTGATTATATGAGGGGTATTCTCCTCAAAGAAAAACCCCTGTCTTTGATCACTGCAAGGTTTAGGGTAGAGCATGCCTAGCGAAATCATGCTAGAGGCTGCTGCCATCCAACTCCTCAGCTTTTAAGAGAACTTGTAGTCCGTGAATAGTTCCGCACTCTTCTGACTATCGTGAAACTCCAGACAACTCAAGTGAGAGATAATCGCGTGACCGAATCCCAGATCACGCTCAGGAAAAGTGGTTCTCTGAACTGGAGAAAGCACACTTCTCTTGGCATTTTAGTCTTGGCCTCAATGTTCACGTGAGCGAGGACAGCATCTTGATGCCTGTAGGCCTTGCTTCTTGATCGGGCTAGGAGCTAGCAAGCCTGCTGTGGTCAATAATATGTATACCCTGGAGCTGCAACAGAGCTAGGGCCGTATATTTTGAGAGATGATCAGGGCCACAGTAAAAGACCATCATTGGTAAGCTCTTTCCTCAGAAAGCAAACCTCAATGAGTCTGTACGTGAAGCGCACATATCAACTCTAACATGATAAACCAGCCCTCAGACCTGAATTGGAACACAACCTCAGTGTAAGCACACTGAACTCCAGCTGACTGACGGAATGGTTCAGTTGCCTGAGATCTAAACTGGGCCTCAGCCCTCACTACCAAGGACAGTCCCTCGAGACTGACGTCTGATGGAAAAACAGCACCTGTCTCACCCCTTCTGGCTCGCCAACTGGTTTTGAACAGACTGCTGCAACACTGAGACTCGACCCTGCTGCAGGTGGCTGATCTCAGCCAGGAGGAGCTGAACTATTTGGTCACAGCTCTGCCTCAGTGACAGGCTTGCACCACGAGGAACGCCTCCGCAGAGAGAGCTCTTCTCAACAAGCCACTCAAAGAAGATGTGAATCCCTAAGTGTAAGGAAAACACAGGGACAAATACATCTCTCAAATGACTTGCTTGGTTTTCCAAAGTAGAAATTTCAAACGCTGTGACAGACACACAGAGAGCGCTGAATGAAAAGAGGCTGATGAGCGATCTCCCGCACCTGCTTTAAGCAAGGATCATGAAGTCCCGATCACCCATTGGACGGACTACACAGTAGATTCAGAGCGTGGTCAAAGCGTTTTCGGACGCAGTGTGAGTTCACAAATCTTAATGGATATTATAATGTTTTATTTAATAAATACAATTTGTTGTAAATTAAACATAGAGTACTAGTGTATACTTTAAAAGAAAATATATTTTAATTGCTTTATAAATCTTTTCATTTCATGCTTAATTTAATGAAAATGTTCACTTAGAAATGTATATTTAACACACACACATATATACATATATATATATACACACGTTATATAACTTTTCTATAGATGTTAGCATAATAAATATATGATTTAGTGGCGTACAGGCTTGCTTATAGAATTGTTTCTCACATTATTGTTTAATATACAGCTTATTTTAATTAGCATCATTCGACATCATATTCTGATCTTTGGTTGATTCTTTCATATTTACTGACTCATCGACCCGTTATCTGTAGCATGTGCATTGAACACAATTAAAATTTACAGAATCAGTCAAATTCTAAGACAATACACCAAAATATACACAATAAAATGGCCACCATGGTCACCACCCATCTTAATAAGTGTTCCCCCTCACATATACTAATGTGCCACAAACAGGAAGTTAATTCTTCACCAACCATTCCCATTTTATTAAGGTGTATCCATATAAATGGCCCACCCTGTAGATATATAATATAATTCAAGCTAAAGTGTGCTACAGAAATGGTAATGAAATGTAGTTTAACTTCATAAGTTTATGAATTAGGTATGAAGAAAGCTTTGGTAAATAACTCCTGGTTTAAAATGGTAGAGCTTGTATCTGAGCTCTATTCAGTGCTAGTGGTATTTTACTCTTGGAGAATTAGGACTGTCATTTCAGACTCATCTGAGCTTGCGGCGCAGAGGCAGTGCACTGGTTTGTGAGGCTCAGTAAAGGACAGCATGTTCTTGGCCTGAAGGAGAGACTGTGCAGCAAGACTAAATAAGTATGAAGTGAGAATATTTTTAAGTGACCTGGCAAGATGCCACGTACTTCATACAAAGTGACCCTCGTGTCCATGAATGAATTGTAATCAGATCGCTGCTCGTACATGTTGAGATTAACATATCAGGAACCATATGTCCTTGCTCTTTTCACTCAGCTTTCCGTGATGCCACGTTAATCTTAATGCACAGTAAATTTGACAGATTTAGTCACTTAGTTACCAAAATGAGTTGATATTCTGTAATCTGCACTAATTTAAGTACTTTTGCATGTTGTACCCCTGCTGTCACAGATGTAGCTAATAAACCAGGGTTATTGAAGTTAACTTTAACTAAAACGTCAATATATTTTTGCTGTTTCATATTTAATAAAATGTGATCTGGGGAAAAAAAAATTTTAATGTAGTAAATGAATATATATGTATTTAACTTAATGCGCTTAAATAACTGAACCTGAAATAAAATTAATGAAAAAACAATATTAAACTACTAAAAAATATACTTAAAAAAACAGTAGGATTATTAAAAATATTGAAAATGATAAAAACTTTATAACCTATTGAAATTTAAAAGAATATGAATATATATATATATATAAACTAAATATTAATCATGCATTAAAATTCATAGTTTCTAAAAATTAACACTGGTTTAAATACTGCTTGGGATGCTTGGATTTTAGAAAATAAAGTATAAAAAATTTAAATGATGTTTTAGGCACAAAAGCATTCTAAACAGAACTCAGGGATATGGCCCCTTTAAGAAAACCTTAAGAATGCACATATTTACACACAAACACGGATATGTTTTGAAGAGTGTGTGTGTGTTAGTCCTTGTCTTCAAGTGTGTTGTCTGTGTCAGTGTGATCTCAAGGCCTAAATAAGCCTTCCTGTGTCAGTGCGCTTGTGTCGTGATGTGGGTTGTGATGTGCTGTACCTCCAGACGATTTTGAGAAGGAAACCATTGACATATTGTTTGTGGCTTTTTCTTATTTTTCATTTTCCTGCAGCACACAATCGGATGACAGTTACAGTTAGAAAGCGAACCAGATTCCCCATCTTAAATTTGATGCTTTGACTAGTTTACCTTGATTGTCTTCAGTCCCGTTCTATATATATCTATATCTATATATATCTTGTGATTCATATATATTTATTTATATCTCTATATCTATATTTTGGCTTTATTTAAGTATTAATTTAAGGATTATTTAACCAGGAACTTTGCCTCTTGAGATGTGCACATCTCGATTTCAAGAGGGGTCCTGGAGCAGTCTGCCAACGCAGGTAAACCTCTGATATCTAATGTTAGCATTTACACCTCTACTACAGCCCAGCCCTAAAGTCAGCACCTACGACCGTCTGCCGCTCAGGCAGGACAGGCCCGACATGCACAGCCTAGCCTCATTCCACAATTAGGCTCATCCATCTTAAGAGAAAAGCCAACGTGTGGAAAAAAAAACTACACCGCCGGCACTCAACACCTGCTTTAACCCCAACATGATAAAAAACCCAAAACATAACGTCTAGCACTAACCTCTCCAAACAGTCACTTGATGTTAATATAAGACACCTCTCTCTTCTGGCTCTTCACCGTGTATTTCCATTACGTTTGCCTGGATCTTGCTACATTTGTCATAAATCAGGCCTAGTTTTAAGTTAAAAGCCAGTGTTGTAATATCCACTGGCAATACACAAATATTCCACCTCTACTATTCCTTAAAGGGGTCATACAATGACTAATTTAATTTTATATGATGTTTTCTATAAAAAAACATTTTTGAATATAAGATATGTGAATAGGTCATAATGACAAACTATCTGGTATATATGATTATTCCTAAACACCAAGTTTGGAAATCTTAAGCTAGAAGATAGTCTTCACATTAAAACTCTTTCGTTATAAGGTGTTTGATTTTTTTTAGAATAATTGCAAGGTTAAGATTTTACCCATTAGGGGTATATATATATATAGCATAAAATAGATATTTGTTGATATAGCTCACTGGAGACAAGTCAACTGTCAGTGATCAAATAAAAAAAAAGTAATTAAAGCAATAGGAAATGATTACAGCAGAACAACGAAATGCTTCGTACATTGCATAAAGTAATTAAATGTACTACATATTCTTCACTTTGTAGATTTAATATTTATTTATTTGTATTAAATTTATCAAAGTGGTTTAGTCAAGAGTAGTGAGAGATTTTCTCTCTTTTGTTGACTGATTAAGATGAAAGACAGCAGGGATATTAAACTGCTGTCACTTTAAGAGCTGGATCTAATACACTATTATACGCTTTTTCTTTCTCAGCTGTTTGCTTTCACTTAAGACTAGCTGTGTTCACGATGCTTGCAAAGACAGACAATATGATACATTCAAGTGTGTTTAAACATTATAGTCCTATAAATCAGCAAATAACTCTTGCAGACAGCACACATAGTTTCTACGGCTTAAAATCACTTGTATTACCACAATGTGGCCACATATTAAAGCAACGTGTTGTTCAAAATTATAACGGTATATGACCCACCCCTACCACCCACAGAAACTTAAGATTATTCCAAAAAAGAATGTTGATTTATGTTTATCCGTTTATGCAGTTGCTAAAAAATTAACCTCGGATTATTTTTGTAGTCAATTATTATTATTTATGAAAGGTTTATCTATAAAATAATACTGTAAAATTACCCTAAATTAATAACAATACTATTTCAGTGTATGTCTGTATCCTTAATTGGGACCTATAACATGACTTGTTCAGTCACAGTAATGCAATACTGATGAAGTATGATATATACTAATATTTTTTATTTATTTAGTTTTATAAAATTAATTTTCACTTTTAAAAGAAATAACATCCTTACAAAATACTTATAATATACTGTAATGACAACGACAGGTAAACAAAAATACAAACAAACAAACAATAAAAAAACACACCACAAAATCAGCTCACTCCCAAAAAGTAAGGGTTGCATATTTTTATAAACTATAAATATATAGTATATTCCTAAAGAGCTAGAGTAAAATATATAGAAAATATGTTCAAAACTGTTCCTGTAGAATCTCTACAGCAGAAGCATATTTATAATAATATGTGAGGGTTTTATTTGTTATTAATGTTTGAAATTCTACACATAGAAATGTGTTAATTTATTTAATAAATCTAAAATAAATATCAGAACATTGATTGAAGCATTTTGTATTACTGATAACAAAAAATATATTTTTTATGCAGATCGAGAAGACGTAACAAACCCACTATACTGTATACTGTATTCAAATTGTATTATTATATTACCATAATGGTATTATTACATTAACAATAATATTTCACCACATGATAGAACCATCAATTGACGCTCTATAACCTGGCCCTCTGGTCACAGTAATATAATATTGACAAAGTATAAAATATATAATTATTTAGAAATGCTTAAAGAGCTAACTAGAGTCAAATCTAGAGCTAATACGCTAAACCCTGTGTCCATCCTGTTGTGTGTAGCAGTAGAATCTCCACTTGTTTCCACACAGAATGTCTTGTAAATCTATCTCAGTGTAATTCAGGCTGTTTTTGATGGATGGAGAAGCTAAAAAACAGTGCCAACAGCTAGACTGCAAAGAGGGTGCCTACATAGAAGTCATAATAATAAAACAAACAATGATGCTTTTACAATGAAAAACAGTACAAACAGCCTGTGTGGAATACATCAAATAATAATAAACAAGTGATATGACCCCTTTAAGTGTTTAGCTTTGCTTCTGTTATGAATAAAATCACACAATGCACAGTTATCAGCCGACTCGGTTCAGTTTGCAGAAGCTTTTTGTGTACCTATATGTTTTTAATGACAAATCAAGTTACAGAATATATATAACTCAAGACTTCGTTTTGTGTTGTATTAGTCTGCCATAAGCTAACAGTATTTGTGAACTTGTGTGCTGTGATACTTACTAGTATTATGGCGGCTGACTAAAGATTTAGTCGATGTTAGCATGTCTCTAACCACAAGCTGTCTACCACATTACTGCTCATCTCCGCTAAAACACATTCGGCTGAAATCAATGATTTAGATGAGCCATAAAAAACAATAAATAGTAGGAAAACTCAAACCCTTCGTGCCCCTTTTTTCCACAAGCTCTCACTTCGTTTCACTTCATCCAGGTGCTTCTCTCTCTCATTCTCTCTCTCTCTCTTTCTCTCTGATTGAGTTCTATCTCTCTCTGTCCCGTTGGTGATGTACGTGTGTTTGTGTGTCTGAGAAACGGGCGGCCTGAAGCCCCTGGTGACACGTTTCTCATGTTCGTCTTCTCCCCGCAGGCCCGGGCCTGGCGTTCATAGCGTATCCTAAAGCGGTTTCTCTGATGCCCGTGGCTCCGGTGTGGGCCGCCCTATTCTTCGTCATGCTGCTACTGCTGGGACTGGACAGTCAGGTCAGTTCACATGCAGACATTTTAAGGATCACGGTTTTTATATGATATGAATGGCAAAAGTTTAAAATGCCACCCACAGAAATCTGTAAAATCTTTCTGACAAATCTGGGTAAAAAAAAATAAATAAATATGAAATTAAAAATTAAATTAAATAATATTTATAAATAATAATAATACAATAATAATATTTACAAAATAAATATTTAAATAAATAAATTAAACATACATAATAAATTCAAAATAATAAGTCATAAATTAAATATAAAATAAATAATAATAACATAAAAAATTATACATTAAAATATATGTAATATAATATATTTTTACAAATATTTTTTACATTTAAAAATATTATTAGAACATTGTCGGAGAAGGATTTGCTTACTGCTTACAAAAGTAAATATTTTAATGGCATAAGATCAAGAAAATGCTTTTACATATTTTTATTTAATTAAAATATAAAATACCTATAAACTAATATTTTAATATTACCATGAACTATAAATAATGTTTTAATGCCATTAAATTAAGAAAAAATTATTCACTGACACTGATATTTGTGTGCTTTACTCTGTATATTTTGACACTGTGTATTTAATTTATATTCAACACATTACCACAATATTTAATAACAATTTATATTTTAATAAAACCAAGACTATAAATGAAAAACAAAAATTATGTATATAATGTATATAATTATAGTATATTAATATATTTTATACTGTATATTATAGTATACTATTAAAACTAAAAGAAAACATTTTTAGTTTAAATATAATTTTCATTAGTAAGAAACATTAACTGAGATAAAATAAATTCTAAAACAATTACATTACTAAAACTAAAATGAAAAAAGCAACTTTATCTAAAATGAAAATGACAAAACATATTAATAAAACTATAATAGTAGAGTCCCACTGTCATGAAGCTGAAGTTCCAAAGGTGAAAATGATTCAATCTAACTTGATTTTTTAATGTCAGTTGCATCTGTTAGAGTACATTCATTTGCTGGACAATAACCCTTGTTTGTTCTTGATTATGGTATCACTACACAACTGTAAATATTTAGTTTGATTTTGAAATGAGCTCATTAATAAAACTACTGACTTTTTTTGTCTGCAGTTTGTTGGTGTGGAGGGTTTCGTAACTGGCATTCTTGATCTTTTCCCTGGAAAGTATTACATGCGCTATCAGCGCGAAATCGCTGTGGCGATCTGCTGTTTATTATGCTTCATTATAGATCTCTCCATGGTTACACAGGTGAGTCCTCTCAATGAAAACCGCTTCATCAGCTGTGAGAATATCAGTCGTGTGGCTCTTCATTACTCAGATAACGATATAATGGTTTGTCCTTTCTCTGAGTCTTAGATCATCATTTCTTCAGTCAGGATTGTTGTTGTATGTGGGAGTGAGTGACTCATAGCAAACCTCAAAGAATCAAAGTGAAAATAAAACCTGACACGTAGCATTTGATTAATTTCTGTTTTTCAAACACAGATGAAGGTAACAAATAGTTGTGAATGATGCATATAATTCACTTGCTTCAGGGTGAAACCAAACATTAATAATGCAGGGTGGAACTAGGACTTTGATCAGTGACTTATGCTATTATCCGTTAGTATTAGTTTTTGACTATGGGAATATAGTTCTCAATAACTACAAATCAACATTTTCTAGTTGTGACCTCCATTGTGGCATATTTGTGTTTCTAAAACCATTTAAGTATTATTACTAGAAAATAAAATAAGCCAGATTTGCTTCACAGGAATAAATTACATTTTAAAATATATTCTAAAAGTGTAAATATATATATATTATAATATTTAATATTTTAATATTATAATATTTATTTATTTTAAGGCTCACTACCACTGTACTATTGTGCCATTTATGGTAAATTTCATATTTGAATGCATCTTTTCTCTGTAAAACAACTGATTGTGAAGCAGTTATGATGTAAAAAGGGTCTATTTTAATTTGATATCAATTTGCGTTTACAGGGAGGGATGTACGTCTTCCAGCTTTTTGACTACTACTCAGCCAGTGGAATGACCCTACTGTGGCAAGCATTCTGGGAATGCGTGGTTGTCGCGTGGGTTTATGGTGAGAGTCCTCATCAGTTTATCACGAGTACTGTAGGCATGTGTCTTGTAAGAATATCCTGTAGGACCCTGTGCTGACAGTAACACGCACACACCCAAAAGTGCTCTAACTTCCTGCCGTTGTGTTCAGGTGCTGACAGGTTCATGGACGATATTGCCCGTATGATCGGTTACCGGCCATTCCCGTGGATGAAGTGGTGCTGGTCCATTATAACTCCATGTGTTTGCATGGTAAGTGCTGGATAATACTCCCACCTGTTTGTGCATTTTAAAAGGGTTAGGTCTGTCAATATTTACACCATTTAACCGTCTTGATGTGTTAAAAACTCGATATAACTTTTGTGATGCAAGTCAAATTGAGCCATATTGGTTTCCGTGCAATCTGCCCAAAATTAACACTATGAAAACGATAAAAGTTAAAAAAAAAACTCTCTTATAGCTTGTTTTTGTTGTTTTTATGTTCAAAATAAGCTCCAGAGACACAAAAACAAATATTTTGTCAGGAGCATCTGATTATATATTGGATTATTTATACAATTAAATTAATTAATAATTAAATGTAATTTAGATATTATTATAGTTTTTAAAATGTTATTTTAAAAATATTTTCTGTATTTTAAAATGTTTTTTTAAGGCTCATTAAAGTTTTTTTAATATGTATATCCTTTTTATTTCAGTTTTTACTTGTAGTTATTTCAGTACAAAATAAAAAAGGGGAGGACATAAATGATGACATTTATTTCAAGTAATTACAATTTTTTCAAGTTTTAATGCAAGTAATTTCTTTTTTTTTGCTCTTTGTACAACTTTTGCCTTTTCATTATTTTTGCACATGCACAAAAACATGTGCATGTATCAGAACTTTGCACGCTTATTCATGGCCCAAAATGAGACCCATTTAGAAAATGTCCTGAAATAAAAGCAGTTTAAACATCAAATATGGGTCAAACTGACCTGATCAAGGTCAATTCTAAGAAAAGACCCATTAGACTGCTGCTCCTGTATTAATCAAATAGATGCTCGACTCTGATGCTGTTCTTTGTTTACAGGGTATCTTCCTGTTTCACCTGCTGAACTACAAGCCTCTCACCTACAACAATGTGTATGTGTACCCGTGGTGGGGAGAGGTGATCGGATGGTGTCTGGCTCTCTCCTCCATGCTCTGTATCCCCGTTAGCCTTGTGTACAAGCTCTCTGGAGCCAAGGGAACATTCAGAGAGGTATGCACCATTTCAACCTATTTAAACCACTGCTCTATTAGCCAATAGATAAGAGGTGTGGAGAGCTTTGTTTATGTGCATCATCCAAATCCTGAGTATCGACCCCACAAACTAAAGTTCAACAACAGCAGTTTGTTGTGGCATTTCGATGCATTGGAGTTGGACTATGGGTCAGTTACCTCACTGAAAAGCATCAGAATTACTCATGAGAAAGCGATGTGTGTATTTATAGTAACTAGGCTAATGGTTGTCATTCCTCTGCAGATAGACCACAATGCTTCACCCCCTCAGTGTTTGCTTCCAAACACATACTGATTGCTGAGGTCTGTGGCATGTATGTGTAGGAAAACTAGCACAGGATGCTGGAGGAAAGGGAAAATAATAGGGCTGTCAGTCAAATTAAATAGCAATTGTGATTAATCTCCGTGCGGTGAAGCATTCCATTACTTTTTAAGGAAGGAAAACGAAATTTAACTCTGGGGTTTTAGCCATTTGTGAGGATGACACTAGGAAAATATCTCTATAATGATACAGAATAGAGGGAAATTTTCTCACTCAGACTAAAAACAATCAGATTTTTATTTCTCAAATGCATTGCAGCAAATATGGAGTTCAATATAACTGCTGATATTTCCTTTGTTAAGCTTTATTTTGGTATTTTAGTATTAACATTGTATGTATTAATACTTTAATTAGAATGAGGCAACAAATATGTTTTTCCCACATCAGCTAGAATGAATAGTAAAATATAAATAAAGATAAAAATAAATACATTAAAAAATAAAAAAAATCTTAAAATATATTAAAAAAAAACTTAAAATTAAATTTAAGTTAATTTTTAGTTTAGATTTTAGTAAGTTGTTTATAAATGTATTTTTAGCTTTATTTTATTATTATTATTTTACTTTTCATTTTAGCTGATGTGGGGGAAAATATTAATTTGTTACCTAATTGTAATTAAATATTATAAACATTGTATTATTTAAGTTCACCTAAAATTAAGGAACAATTTAATAAATCTTAGTTACAAATTTTCAAAGTAATTATTATTTGTGTTTTATTGTGTCTTGTGTCATTTGCAGTCGCAGTATTTTAATATTTCATCTTATTTCAGTGAGTTAACAAAGCAAGGTCTTTTTTATTTCTGCTTCTTCTAATGAAAACCATTCAAAAGAACAACTGTGCAAAAATAAATCCAGGTCAGATGACTGTAAACCGTTATTTGCATCATCTTTGACAATAATGTGGGATAACATAAGAAAACCTGCTGACACACTAAATGGAAATGTCATTAACTGTATTCTCACAGCTACAGTAATGTCTTCTCTAAACTAGCTTGATTCAGAATGCATTCATTAAGACTGCATGAATTGCTTCAATTCATTATGTTTTTTGTTTTCCCCTACAGCGTTGGGAGCATCTGACCAAACCAGTGTGGGGAGCCCATCACCTCGAATACATGGCCCCCGACACTGATATTAAAAGCCTGGCCTCTCTGTCTCCTGGAACGGAGGAGAACAAGGTGATCATTTTTGAGAGTGTTATGTAGATCAAAGGGAAATCCTACGACAACCCTCCTAAGGCAAGCTGGTTGAAGAAATCATCAGTATTTTTTTTTCTCAACATTTGATGGAATTCTGCATCATCTTACAGTCTTAAAACAGCTAATGGAAATTGACGGTTACATTTTGTTTCATACTACAGATCCTCTAGCAGACGTTCTTCCTCTTCCACCTGTTGAAACGGCAAATTATATACATGGTTTTTGAGAAAAGTTTATTGCAGATAGACTTGCAGGGCAAAATCAGCATGTCTTTGGAGGGGACAGTATAGTGTAGCCTATAACATTATTTCACAGAGCGGCGGAATTCCCACAGGCCACTTTCCTGAACGTGATATGGGTCTCTTTGCACTGACACGAGAATCAAATCTGAGCAAGAAGAGAATAATGGCCCACAACACACACATGCGTATTTAAATTAAAATAATGCACGCTTCAATAAACAGTGCTGCATTTAACTGATCAGCAAACATAGATACAGATTCTAAATGTGTCTTTGCAGATTTCATGTCAATAAGGCCACATGTAGTTGCCAAATGATGAAAAAATCATTTCTGTAGCTTTGGTCTGAGACAGGTGACCTCAATTCCTGGTGCGTGATATCACAGCGTTTACTGTAAGTGCCAAACAGAGCGTGACTTCCCATCTCTCTGCTCAGGCTTGTCAGGAGATGGTTTCGGTTGCCATAAATAAAAAAATCAATATCTTCCTAGTTCATCTGAAATCTATCCTGCACGTCTGGAAACATCTCGAGAGTTTTTAGCAGACGCAGGCAGGATTTCAACTGAATTAGCGGCACTTTTCTAAGGTGCTCACGAACCAAAGGTTGCATTTTGTTAAAGAGTCAACACGAGACACATTTTTCACAATGCAATTAATCATTTATCCCGTTTTACTCTAAATAGCAGCACTTTACTGAATTGAAACGGACTGCAAGCAATGTTTACAATTTTAGTTTCAGTATATGTTGAGTGCCAGTATTAAAATGATTTTTAGTTCATGATTATGTAATGGAAGTTGTTTTTAAAAAAAAATGCAAAGAGCTAATAAAACATTGTAAAGTCCTCTAGCTTTAACATCTACAGATGAATCAAATGATTGAAAAATACAATTTGAAATGATTTCCAAAGCATTTTTTTTTTTTCTTTTTATTCATGTCTTGAGAGATCATCTTGATTTCTGTTGTTCTGCTGTAAACACGTTGCAGTTTTTGACACTTAGTTGCCAAACTTTGCCTTTGTTTGTCTTAAGTTGAGAGCCCATAGACAAATAGCCAAGATTAAACCCAGACAACCCGGCCTCATTCCGACCTGTGGGAATTCTGCCCTGTAGATAATCAACTCAAACACTAAATCATCGTGACATCTTAGATGTAATCAGAATGTACAAATTAGACTATAATGTAAGGCTTCAGAATACATTTGCACATTGTTGTAAAATAATCTGCTAGCACTTTTTAATCGTGTTAGAAAGGTTTGTTTTTTTTTTTCTTGTGATTTACATACTGTAAAATAAATCAGAGATTTATTTTGTGAAGGCTATTATTTTGCTTATATGCATATAAATATAAATACATATTGATATTTGTGTGTTATATTTTAACGTTTGATGCTGTATGTACTTTTGATAAAGTTGATAACATGGAGTGGCAATTCTTAGCGAAACGCTGCAAAGCAGTTGCCGGGAGGCATACAAGACAGATAGCACACAAACTGTTTTTATTTGAAATATCAAGTGCTGCAGTTATTAAATGTTTTAGATTGTGTGTGTAAAACTCCAGTATTTTCTGCTGACCACCCAGAATCCAGCTCTATTTGGTTTTCATTGAACATATTGTTTTAGCTATAAATGAATCTCTCACGGTGATAAGGAACAATAGAACATTATTGAAAGAAAACATATTTGGCAGGTTTTTAGTGGCACATCCATACATTTCCATAGAGTCGAACATGCCTTTATGACTGACTGTAGTGAGTATGAAATGATCTAAGTGCCCCTCAGACATCTGAGGACTAAGTTAACCACCTCACCGCTTCAGATTTAGATACTGGTTTTCCAAAGGCCTTAATTGTTAACCATTTAGTCCAATTTCAGTTATTGCAAAGGAATAAGATGAGATATAGTTTGTTCTTCATTGAACAGATTTGGAGAAATTTAGCTTTACATCGTTTTCTCGCCAATGGATCATCTGCAGTGAATGGGTGCCGTCAGAATGAGAGGTCAAGCAGCTCATAAAACATCACAATAATCTCCAGTCCATCAATTATCATCCTGTGAAGTAAAACAAAAACTTGTTTAAAAATGTTTTTGAGTTTTGCAACTGTGATGCTTTGACAAGCTCTTATTTTGATGGCACCCATTTGACAGCATCGACATGTCGGATGAAATTTTCAGCCAATGTTTATTTTTGAGTGAACTATTCCTTTAAACGAGCCAAACTGCAAAGAAAGAATCAGTCAAATCAAACAGCATTTTTTTTTCATCCAAATAAGAGCCTGGGTTGGTCAGTAGATCAATAATTAAATAGTGATTACAAGTAGAAATGTTTATCTAGGAAAAAAAATACATGTTAACAAAATAAGGAAAAAAAAAACAGTTTTGTCATTTCTTGTGCTCTGCCAAATGTTCTCGACAGTATCTTTGCACTAAAGGTTTGCTGAATGTTTGTCGAGCTATAGAGAGCAAAAATTACACGACGTCCTTAAAGGGAAGGGTGAACAGCACAGCAGAATCACAGCCCAATCAGTCTCTGAATGCAGTGTGTTCATTTATTAACCCAATTAGCATCTTGTTTAATGATTCCAAAGACTTAGTTAGAGATTCAGTAGAACCAAGCGATAAAGCAGACCTCGAGAGGACCATCTAATGAGAGAGTCCAAAGCTTTGGGTGACGATACTGTCTTGAAACTCCACAGTTGACCTGGTTAGAAGCTCATTGACGTCTATCATTCTTGTGGTTTGTAACACACTGTGATGTAACCATGGTTGTCCATTTAGAACTCTAACAGTAGTAAAGCTAAGGTAACTGTACCGTGTGTGTTAGTGTCCCATCTACAGGAACCCTCTCATGTAAGAAGGGCTTCATGCTCCACCACTGTGATCTTGTGCTGATCCACCTGCCCAAGTCAAAGAAACAAATGGCAATAAACTAACTCCATGAAAAAAAATGTCTTGTTGCATTTTTTTAATTGTTGTCTCGAACACTGACCAAGAAGAAAGATGCACTAAAACCCCCCAAAAAGAGCCTGATTTATCAAATGTGCAACATTTTTTACAGGGTTGCATAGTCTAGAGTAGATATTAATTTACATTGGCTACACTGCATCATAGCAGTGGTAGGTATTTAATAGACACTATAATAAGCATTGCAGTGCACATTTATAGGGACTGCTTAAGTGAAGATCTTAGTCAAACCACATCATTTTTTCCTGGCGGCGCAGTTGTTGTCTGCTGCAGACCTGTTGGGCAGGAGGGCCGGTCATGATGCCCATGCGGTTCAGACTGGTTTTTAAAGACAAATGCCAGTTTGTCAGGAGAGCGCAGCTGCCATATTAAGCCGGGCTGCGGCTGGCAGAAGTTTGTTGACTATGTTTAGCTGAGCCACTTTGCTCTATTTCTGCCCAGAGCCTGAAACAGATGGGCGTTCAGTCCTGAAGCACAAAGCTGAAATCAGCTCCCACTCACTTTTACATGAGCAAGTAAACACTGGTGACACTTAAAAAAAAACAATGATGGATTACAGCTCGTAGCACAGTACAACTGAGTTGAATGCCAAGTTTAATATTACCTCCTATAATGCGATACACTGGAAAGAACAATGGTATAGAAAAAAAGAACCCCTCAAGATAGTAAATCTTATAATTGCAAAAGTATCTGCAAGTAACTGAGGATGCACATGGAGTTAAAACATATATCGACATAATATAGGCCTACTACTTTATCTGAGAGAGACACAATGTGTATATCGTGGCTATTTCATGGCAATCTATACAGACTCATCTATGCAATTTTTAAACTTTTATTACTTAATTGAATATTTTGAAATACCATTGACAAAATCCAAAATCAAAATTCATCCGCTGCATACCAAGCTCACTCAGTAAACACACCCAAAACAGGCCGATAACACAGTATTTGTGTAGTTTTGTGATAACAGATATTGGTAACACTTTATAATAGCTACACACTATGAATCATTAGTTAAGCATTAGTACATAGTCAGTTCATCATTTATAAAGCATTGTTCCAACATTAACAGTAAGCAGATTATAAATACAGCTATAAATGCATTGTTCTTGATTTATAAGCATATCTAAATGTACAAAGGAGATTTAAAGACTCAGTACAGAACAAATAAAAAACACAACACAGCGGGATACAGAACTATTCATTTCAAGATGCAAGAAAATATAAAACTGTACACTTACATTTTTTTTCTATCAAATTAAAGGTTTGTTTTTCACTTTGTTTAAGTGTACAGTTGTATTGCATCTTTTGCAATTGCTGCTTAGAATATAAATGAGCCTTTACATCTGCTTTATAAATGCGTTACAAGCTACAAATAGTCCTCACTTTAGATGAGCTCACAAAAACAGACTCTGGGAACTACTGAATGATTTATAACTACCTGACTTTGTCAGGAATTACAGCAGGAACATGTGTTAAAGCATTTATTAACACAATGAACAACTATGATCATGTGTCTAAATAATATTTATTAGTGTAAATTTACATAATTTATTAATAATTTACTTTCTAAATGGTCTAATTAAACACTTACTAAATAAACTCCTAAATAAGTGGTTTGTAAATAACATACTAATTTAAAAAAAAAAAAAAAGATCATTAATAAAGTATGAAAATACAATTATTAAACATTACATGCTCAAAGAACAAGGCATTTATAGATGCACTTGTAAACGGTTTATTAATCCATAATGATGTTGGAGCAATGGTTTATAAAGGATAAAATAAATGCTTACTAATGCTTAACTAATCATTCGTAGTGTGTAGTTATTATAAAGTGTTACCCAGATGTTTTGTATGTGTTATTGTTGATATGGTGGGGTCTCACCTCCTCCTCACTCAGTCTGTAGCACGTAGTTCACGTCTCTGATGAGACATTGGCCCTGACTCACAGTATATAGACAGAAAAAAACAAGCAGCAATCTGCTTTATGTCGACAGTTAAATGATTACCCACAAAATACTGTTCATAATTATGCAGAAGGAAAATCCAGAATGCATGCATGCATACAGTCACCCCGACCTCATTTCAATGCTGTGAATGATTCAACAAATGGCGAATGAATCATTTAACAACTACAGAAAGTATATGAAAAAGTTCTTGTTCTAAATAAATAAATAACTTAAATGCATGTTAATGAGATATGTCTCCTTAAAAGTATGTTAACGGAGCAAAATCATGTTGGCATGCCCACATTGCTGCTAATCGACCAGCGCTGCTCTCGTGTAGACTTTGAGCGCAGTACTAAAGTTTAATGTGTTTGCACTCACCTGAACATGTAGATTAGTCAGCTGTGTTGAGGGTTAAGTCGTGCTGTAACACTAAGATGACTGACAGCGGCTTAAATTATCAACAGAGCAAGCTTTTTCCGCGAAGAATCAAAGTACTCCGCGCGTGCTTTAAGTTGATGTTTGGTTGAGATTTAAAGACAAAGCTCATCAAAAATAAATAGCATGATTTTTTTCAGCGCGATTACAACGAATAAAACACTACGAACTGCTTCCAAGTCTTCTCAAAAATGTAGATTTCTGTGATTAATGCAAACGCTGAAAAACCTTGAGCTCTTCAATTCATGAATGAAAAATATCATATGCACGCGAAACACGTGCGTGTCATATATGCCGAAGTAAATATTAATATCAATACCATTTGGCTTACTATTTAAACGCTTATTATGTTATCTGTTTATTCAACGCAGTCTCACGACCAATTCGTACGTATTTTACGAGATGGCTAATTTGAAAAAATGATACGTACAATATGTACGCTAATTTGATCGTAGACCTACGATTTTGCACAATTTGTCTAATACCCCAGTGACGGATAAGTTTAGGGGAGGGGTTAGGTGTAGGTCATTCATGCATATTCATACAAATTGGTAATTCGAGAAAAAAAAAAAAGTATGATTTAGCAAAACTCGTTAAAATATGTACAAATTGTCGTGAGATCGGGCTGGTTTATTTCTTGGAAGCTTTTTTGAAACAACTGGTACTACATAAAAAGCGCTATATAAAGAAACACGACTATTAAAATACATAGTCACTGATTTGATCGCAAATCAACTTTGATTTAGTCATTAACTTAAATGAATCAACGATCTGTTCACAACGTTTTAACAAATTGTGAGGGGAAAAATTTACCAAAAAAGAAAAGTAAATTCTTACAAATGACTTCCTAACAATAAAAATAAATGAATAATTTTTAGGATTTTATAGAAATTCTGAAAACATGACAATTCTGAGTAGACTGTCCTCTTAATTTATTATAAAAAATTGAAAAAATTGAAAAAAAAAAACAAAGTGAGAAAATACACTGCAGACTCAGTTAAGATAAATGAAGTAGAATTTATTGGTTTGGTTTTATGACCCAACTAAAACACATCACCAAAACACATAATACTCATATTTCGTAGTGAAATAACGCAGACTGACGTTATTGCAGACAAAACTTTCCTGAAGACATTCGAGGCAGATAACAGCGCTATCAAAACCGTGCATAACACACACTACACAATCACATGTTTATGACTCCCAACTATTGTTTATTCCATCACCTCCAACATATCAGTGCATGTATTTTTTTTTTATTTATAGATTTTTTTTGCAAGAGCACAAAGTAAAAACCTGATATAAGAAAGTAGAAGCTACATTTGGGAATGCATATAAAGAAAGAGCCCCTTTAATAGAACTACACAATTGACTTCTTTATTTAAGGGTTTGAAATTTACATAAGGCATGACCTCCAAAATATTAAAATGAACTCTTGCCATTTTAATCTTCAGGTAAACAGAGACATTTTCATTGAACTGGTGCTCTGGTTAATGTTTCACTAATCTAACCAATCGTTGGGCACATGAAATAGTAAACTAGAGTCATGGTAGCAGATGTCATTCCTCATATTCTCATGACTGGTAAGCATCCAGGAGACTATGAATTATCCGACACTCAACCAGCGATCCCGATGCCCTTTCCCCTGGGAGTCCAAAACAGCGCTAACGTTGTTCCCACAGAGCCCTATTTTAACACGGCTATGATGTCATTCCGGCTGATTCTTTTTCAGGTCGCACTGCTCTAAGGTTGCAAAGATATTTATTTACACATGCCAGAAAAGAAGAAAAGAAACCCGGGGCACTTAAACTGTAAAACAGCAAGTGAAGAGTTCAACCCGGTGACCTTTAGTGGTAATAAACGTTATCTGCATGTAAAATGCAAAACTAACGCATGGCCCTCAAATGTGACATTAATATCATTTCAATACCTAGAGGACGAGAGATACTGTGCGCTGTGTTTTGAAACACAATATCAGCTGTGGATGCTTTACTGTTCCTGCCAAAGCGGCGTTCTTACCCACTGTAACAGCCCTGCCAGGCTCATATCAGATTATACCGACTCAGTGGCCTCAAACCAGACAGGACTGGAAAGAAGCAGTTTATTCACTCTGCTCTACAATAGTCCCAAAAAAACATGAGCTATCCCCTCCTCAAGACAAAATAAAGCACTAAAATATCTTCCTATAGCATGATGCGCAACAGTCAAAATGAAAAATGATGCTCGTCGATCGTAAACTGGAGGGATTTTCTTTCTTAAGTGCTTATCGGGTGTAAAGTGTCGCGTACCCTGTAAATCAAAGACTAAAATTAACCAACGCATGCATCTGTACTGCAACCAAATCTCCATATTCATAAAGGAAAGACTGAATTTTGACCCATAAGGTAAGAAAATGAAAACCCAACAATTACAATATCAAAAACATTTTTTTGGTCCTTCTATTTAAACAATGTGACTCATTTACGAATCTCAAGCTGAATGAATTTGTGTAAATTGTGAAATCATGCTTATGTAAATTATTGTATTAAATTCAGTGTGGCTTTTCAAGCAAATTCCAAAGGATACTTTGCAGTGAATGGGTGCCGTCAGAATTAGAGTCCAAACAGCTGATAAAAACACGTTAATAATCCACAAGCAATTCACAAAACAAATGTCGACTTTTTTTTTTTACTTTAAACTTTCTGTTAAATCTGTTCTAATCAAGAAAAACTGAGGGTGAGTAAATTCAAAGCAAATTTGTATTTTTTGGTAAACAAATTCACTCCGCTTGCGTTTCATTGATGAGGCACAACGTACCTGACGTACAAACTGACACGTCAAGAATACTTGTGTCAGCAAATATTCAATTCTAAACTGATATTTTATAACCAAAATATGAAATAAAAATGAAACACCAGAAGTTCACAGCAAAAACAGAAAGAAAACATATTACAGTGTGTGAAAACCCTGCAGAGGCTTTAATGAATCACGTGAAAGCGCATGAATGAAGAACGGAACGCTGTTCTAACACAGCCAGAGATGTGATGCGCAGCCAGCTGAACTGCTATCAGCCAATGAGGATGCAGGAAAGAGAGCAGATGCATGATGATGATGTTCCTTCAGTCTGACTTCTTGTCCTGCTGAGAGTCGCATTTGGCCTGCGTTCAGAGACAGAGCAGAAAACAAATTCAACATCAACTGACAGAGATTTGCAAAATCCTGTAAGATTTGGAGAATAATTTGGGGTGGCTGACATGACGTCAGCAAGTATTAGCAGCATCCAGCATGCTTTATTTTACTCTCAACAATATTATCATCATATTGTATAATCTTTATGCATGCAGGTAGGAGGAGTTTATATCACTGTAGGGACTAGGAGTATGAAAAAGAAGGCAAACATTTGGTTAAAAACTGTCAATTTATATACATTTTATATATGTATATATTGATACATAATTCACCATTTTATACAGTATATACAGTGCTGTAGTGGATTACATATAATCTGAAGAAATACATGTATACACACAAAAAACATGTATATACACACACACACAAATACTCAAATGCACATCTATCTATATCTATATCTTTCCATCTATATCTATATCTATATCTATATATATATATATATAAATATGAATATAAACCTAGGCTTTGCAGTACTGAGATGTGCATGAAAGCACCTTGTTGACCTTGTTGCTGTGTGCTAAGTGTGCAACATGCTATATCTGCAGCACGTGTTCATGAGTCACGGTTAGTTATGTGCTGCTTATTTTTATGTAAAGGAGAGAAGCCTGTCTATCTGACTCCCACCCTCGGTCTCACTTACACACACTTGAGAAGACTACTGGTCATAACGGTAATGTTTCCAGAGGAAAACGACTGACAGGTGCAATGACTTCAGAGTAATAAACATTAAACTTTGTGTGCATTTAATAAAGCAATTTAAGTGGGGTCTCGACATATTGAAATTAAACTTTATGATACATTGCTTATGATATTGGAAAACTGACACTTACCATGTCATTTGAGCAACAGACTGATGACAGCATATATCATTTCTAACTTTACTTTGTGTACTAATATCAGACCCTCCAGGAAAGTGTCGGTTTCTTTTAAACACGTTTTCTCATAACATTCACTCGAACATTTGTGCCAACTGTACACGTGCCAATGTTTTGTGAAAGTGACAAAAAATTATTTTTGCTGATTTACTTATTTTTTTGCTTTTGCCAACCCTATGCATCTCAATATGCACTCTACAGCACATGTGAGATTAAGACTTCACTGTAGCTCAAGAAGGGAATTATATTTAATTATATTTCCACCTTACTGTGATTGTGAAAGCATATACTATAATAGGACAGACAGTACTGTGGATTCAGACTGTGATATTTTTAATCCCTGTTCAAACAGATGCCCCAGTATCCTTAGTGCATACTAGACACACGATAAAGGGCTGGGTATCGTTTAAACATTTTAGATACCGATACTGGTTCCTGAACAATACTTGTTTCAATACCAATTTTATGAAATTAGTTTTAACAAAATTACTTTATCTCAGAAAAAAAAAATTTCAGCTTGTTGACATTTATACAGACTCAAAACCTCCTGAGCCACTGCACGGGAAAAAATATATCCAACACAGTAAATCAGTGCAAATTAGTTTTAATAAAGTTCACAAAGTTTTCAGTTTACACATCTGTTATTTACCCTAGTGCATTATTATTTATTCTTACGATAGCCTTATAATTTTTCCTCTCTGAAATTAATTAAGAGACAAATGTTTTATGCATTAAACTTGAAGATTTCGTTTTATTGTTGGAAAATATTACAGTTTAAAACAATGAAGAAATACTGTTTTAATAATTTTTGTAGTAGCCTATTATGTACATTCTACTGACAATGATAATATATTTCTGCTGCCATGTCCAAACCAAACTTTTATTTTGAAGGCTTTACAGTTCTGTGTGTACATAATATGACTTTAGATTTACTCAAATGCTCTGGAAGTAACCCTCGGAGCTGTTCTGGAGATGTTATTCATGTAGCCTACTGTATTTATGTCCTCATTTAGTAAGATGCAAGATGTTAATATCACCAGAAGTGTCACGCGCAGGTCAGTGTAAACAAAACCATGCATCTGCACCATACATTAACACAGAGACGCACAGAATTCATCTTTTTTGCGGTTAAACCTTTACAAATACTATTGAAAGCGGGAAAAGTGGGCGGGAAAGTGAGCTTATTTGTGTGTGCGGCGCGCGCACGTTTATGTGTTGCAGAACTGCGCCATGCACAATACAGACAGTATAGAGACAGAAATGACTTGCAGTTGTGTAAATGATATAAATAACGTAAGGTTATTTACACACTTCTGGTCAAACACACTGCCTAATTATAAAATTTGCTTTCAACAGCAAAAAAAAAAACCTCTAGCAGATGCTGGCAGATTGACACTGCTCTGAGTTGGACAGCTGGCGTCAGGACAGATGGGAAAAGGAAATGCAGAGCATTCAAATGTGCTTTGAGATATTGAGATTAAACTTTTATTAATTTCTCTAATGTTTTTATCCATTTAAAGTTCTTTTGAGGTTCTGATTTGATCAGTCTGTATATGTGTGTCCTGGGAAGTGAGCCTATGCCCTTGCCTCGAAGCACCAGGAATGATACATGAGCTACAGGAAAATGTTCTTTGATCTGTTAAGATTATTAAAAGATGGCACTTTTGAGAAAATTACCTCAGTTTTAAAATATAACTAGCTACCAATACCAATAACACCTATTTCAAGGCGTTATAGCCATTAGGCTTTCTAAATATTAAGGCAATTAATGAAAATTAAATTCAAGAACATTAATATGGATTTAACAAGAATTTAAGACTTATTATTCAACAAAAACATAAATGAGAATTATATTATTAATAATAATAATAATAATTCCTTTTTTATAAATTAATCATGTATATTAATAACTCATAATAGCAAGACAATATTATCAAATCAATATGGTCAGCCAAAACAAAAAAATATTATACTGATATTTTTTTTTTTCAATATTGTGAGCTGGTTTAAAACACAAGAGTGAATTAAAATAATTTGCCAAGTAAATAAAATAAAACAAAAAATATATATTTTAAACACTTTCTTTCTTATTTCCATGAATTTGTTTGATCAAAGTTCATGGAAGAATAATACATAAATCAAGTTTACCAGTATATAAACAAACAAACATTAATATAAAAACGTGAAGAAAAAAAAAAACTACATCCTTATACAAATACATTTAAATTAATATAAAATGCCATGTTGGAACTAGGTACACTTTTTAAGTGAGGAGCTAAGACGTTGAAAAGGAAGGATTCGCAGCAATGAATAAGACGTGGTATTTATACATACAAGGTTTAGCATAAGAAATAGAATAAATGTTTAATCTACACTCGCATACTTCAGACGCTACCTAAATCATTCATCTTACTTCAGGTCACTTCAGGTTTCACTTTAGTTAGTATGCTGCCTTAGAAGGCAGGAGTCTTTGCTCTAGTCTCTAGCTACAGACTACAGAAATAGGATGGGACAAAGACATGAGTTCTGACCTGAAGTCTGCCGTGTTCCTCCAGCAGACGGTCGTACTCCGCTGTGAGGTTCTCAGCCTGCTTCTTCATGGCCTTCACATCGCTGTCTGACTTCTGAAGAGCTGCACACACACCCAAACAGTGCAAACAATGAGCACTAGAAATACATGAGTCTAAAACAACTCCTTTCTATTTCAATGTGTTTTAATAATATAATTTATTCCTGTGACAATTTAAAAAAATAAAATAAACTAATACCTTTAAGCTTACTTACGGTTTTGTGCACTACCCTTAAAATGTGCTTTGGTGTAAGATGACCCAATGTTTTGGGTCACTGAAGGGTCATGAACTCTTTGGCAATGTCTAAATACAGTGTACAGGTGAAAGGAGGTGTGTGGGAATCGATCTTACTAAGCTCATTCTTTTGTCTAGTTCTGCTGAGGTCATCTTGTGTTGCTCACTCTAGGTCTTTAAATGTACTCTGAACCCATGTGTGACAACACGACATAATGAAACAAAGATGCATTGATCAAACGTTACTGTAAAAACATTCCAAAAAATGTGACAAAAGACTTCTATTTCAGATGAGCACTTCCCTTCTAAGATTTTAAAAACTCAATCTCAAATATAACCATATAGAAAAAAAGATCTTTTAGATCATAATAATATTTGACAATAATACTGCATTTAATGCATTTTTAATCAAATAAATGCAGCCCTGGTGAACAGAAGAGAAATGCTGGCTCAATACTTTTGAATGGCAAATGTTCCAATAATGTTCCTGGTTTTATTATATTTGTGTGGCCAAATAATTAACACATTAGATTAACGTTATTCTAAAGAAACAGTGTTAGATTTAATAAACTAATCAAAATGTGATTTTCACCATCTATGAAGTCAATAATACCACATACCCAATAAAATAATTACATTGAAGCAACAGTTCACCCAAAAATGGAAATTCTGTCAAAACTGTAAGATGTTTGTTCATCTTCTGAACACAAATTAAGATTTTTAAGAGCTTTCTGACCCTGCACAGACAGCAAGGGTACTACCATGTCCAAGGTTCAGAAATGTGACAAAATTGAGAATAATCTCTTTGAATAAAGTCCTATTTTTGTTTTCTTTTAAAATTAAATTTGAACTACTGATGTCACAAAGTCCTGATTACCTGGGCTGTGAATGTGGTAGTTGAGTCGCTGTCTATGAAGGGACAGATAGCTCTTGAAATTCATCAAAAATATCTTAATTTGTTCTTACAGGCTTGGACATGAGGGTGAGCATTTAATAAAAATGTTCATTTTTGGGTTAACTATCCCTTTAATACTAATTATCTTCATAAACCAATTTTGTTTAATAGGCAAATGTTTGGGCATTAATGTTCACTAAGAGACTGTGCATACACAAGCACACAGCAGCTTTGTTTATTTGTCTTGCCAACAGGGAGCGGTTTAGCATATGACTGACTCAGGGTTATTCAGTACCTTTCTTTGTAGCGTCGAGCTCATCCTTCAGTTTCCTGACCTCTTCTGTCAGTTTTTTCTTATCCTCCTCCACACCACCCTTGGCCTTCCCACCCACTTCAGGCACTTCAACGCCCGCTTCCCGCAGTTTCTGATGAAAAACAGTAAGTCCTTTATTAGTCATATTATTGGATAATCAGCTATTTCACAAAAAGTGTTGCTCTAGATTCCTAAAAAATATTGAGAGGGTGTAAAATATGTGAAAAAACACAAGATTCAACATGATTCATGATGGTTTAATATTGTTAATACATGTTATCGTGAGCAATGTATTCTTAATTCTTATCGATTCCCAACATCTAGAATCAAGTTTCATCCAGCTTTTTTAAATATATCCAGTTCATCATGTTTCAGAGGTGAATGGGTGGCAAACCGTTACTGGGAAGGATGTTTTTAGCTAAAAAGAGGGACAGGGATGTAACATGAAGACAGGAAACATTTCACAGAAAACTTAAACCACTGTCCTCCAAGTACTGTTTTCACCGTTTCAGAGGCCATTCATTAACATATCAAGTTACAGAAAAACAAACAAACAAACAAACAAGTGTTCTATTTTCCAGGGATGGCAATGATTGGGTTCATCAATGATCTCCATCTGTGTCACCAGTTAGTGAATAACCATCAACCCTCAATGTCACATCTGTGTGGCACACTTCTCATACAAACATTATACATTCTCCAGAATAAGACTTTGGTCTGTCGACTCAGCAAATACAAGAACACTACAGAATAAATGTCATCAACAAAAACGACAAATGCAGTTAAACACAAAACCCTTTAACAGCAAAATCGAACCCAGTTACAACTGATAAAATCATTTCATGATTCAGCCATTCAAAAGCTGCATGTTAAGCGGTAAACAATGGTTTTAAAAGATGCTTTTATTTTATTAGTTTATTACGGAGAGTCAGTGAGAGTAGATCATTTTGGACTTTGTTACTAGTGTACTGCATAAATTCTCAATTATGCAATACAACTGGTGTGTAGCTTTCTGCATGCTGAAGATTTAATGTAGCCTACTATTTTGCATTTAAATATATTTTAGCATGCAAATGTCACATGCCCTCATCATGTTGCATGTTTAAGTTAGTAAGTAACATCCTATTATAGTCACATTAAAAAGTAGGAAAGAGTAGAAATCCATTGAAAAAGTCATGCATTGTGGGATAAAGCACCACTTGTGCACAGCAAGTCCTGAGACCAAGACGTCATTAATATTCACATTTCCCAGAAGAGAAAAACTAGAACAGTTAAATGTACCTATCTGCTAAAATTTAACTGTCCAGTACTTTTATTTTGTACAACTTCAGTGAAATTTTGATTTCATGGGGTCATTAACTGTCTGAAATGTCAGTAACTTACGCTAACTAACACACTTGTTCTGCTTACAAATTAACACATAATAGCAAGGAGAAAATTGTATGACAACTGTCAAGGGTCATAAAAGTTTTGCATACATGAAATTAGTTCTACAAATCGTTAAAACCTTACTGAGTGCATATTTCAATGCTAAACCGCAATGCTAAGATATGTAGCCCAAGGCACACAGACATTTTTAAACGAGCCTTTTCAAAGAGACCTGGACAAGGGAACAAATATGGGGGAGTGTCTTACTTCATGTCTAACAAGGAAAAGATGTTTTTCTGGCCCCGGGGAACAACTAGATCTGGGTCAGACGTTTTGGATGATGTTTCCTGCAGATATATATATTAAAAAAAAGCCGAAAAGACTACTCTCAAATGGGGTGTTGAGGAGAATGAAGAAGATGCTAGCTGTGCCAATCTCTTAAATCAAGGAAATTGCATCATTTTTGCAATGTCTTAATACATAATGTTTAGAAACACATGCAGATTCCTGTGAATTGAAGATACAAACACACTGTAACATTCACAATGCAAACCTCCCTTTCGAGTTCATCCAGATCATTTATAGGAATTTATCAGATTGTGCAAAACTGCCACATTTCTGAAATCGCAACCACATGACTGCCTACATTACGATACGTGGAGGTTCGTCACTCAGAGCAAAGGTCATTTATCTATGCAAGCAGCAAAAACAAATAGCTAAATTTACACAAAATATGAATTAACATTATAAGTGGCCTTGCTAAAAAACTAAAATGCTCAAAGAATGGAAACCAAAACGACCAATTCTCACCATCAACTCCTCACCAAAATGATCAGTGCTTTATTACTGAGGAATCTGGCTTGTCTAATTGCATTATGAATTATTAAAACATTTTACATAACTAATAGCTGCTATATAACTACATTTTATGGAGCAGAGCATTGCAAAATTCATGATCTCGTTCACGCTTGATTAAATGTGAGAGGCCTTTAACACCTGCTTGGGGACCAATGATAGAGAACGGCCTGCCCCTGAACAGAGATGAGAGGTCGATACAGGCCCTTTAGGAGTCATGTGCTGTTCTGACCTCGCCCCCTCACAGAATGACCCCGTTAGCATCTACACATGGATTATGCGCTCACGCCTATCAATAATAACCGCCGCAAAATAATCACAAAGGCCAGGTCAAGACATCTCGCTCCCTGTGTTCAAGGACACACGTTCTGTACAGAAGCTTCAAGAACAGAGCGGGAAAACACTCTGTGTGCGGGAGATTTACAGGCCTCATTCTGCCAGAGTCAAACTTCATTTACTAAATTGAAATATTCCACCATCTGTCATTCAGTACGGCTTGTGCTCTTGTTTATGGCTCGCTCTGCGGTGTTACAACATTTGACAGACGTGAATTACAGTGATGTGTGTGTGTGTGTGTGTGTGTGTGTGATAACCCACGTGTGCCGTGCTTCTGCATAGGGTGACAGCATGCAAAGATCAATGCGGTGACTTACTGCACGTCAGCACTGTAATTGAGCCACGCGGGGCTGATATATCCTCGCATCCTCCACACCCGGGCATCCACATACTAACTAACTACATGAACTTAAGACAATAACACAGCATGTGATGATAGCTGATTTCTAGTCTTTTAATTAAAAAAACTATTCAAGGAAATGACTGTGCTTGCAACTGTCATACCATGAACAAGACATTTCACTGCAGTCATTATAGTGGGTTTCTCTACTATAAGAATCAATAGACATCGAAGACATTAAAGACTGTGTAGTGTAAAAGCAGTTAAATATATATTCAAGAGACACTAGACCAATGACAAATCAGTATGCAAATAAACGCACGACAAAGGATCAACTGCAATTTGTTAAGCAAATATTAGGATATTAAAAACAGAATCTCTTAACATTAAGTAATATTAATTATTATTTACCTAAAGTAAAAATACCTAAATTAAAAAAAAATTATAAAAACTCAAATACTATAACATAGTGAAATTAAAAATAAAATATGCAAAATATTAATAAATATTAAATAATATATAAATAATACTAATAATAATGCTAATCTGCATTAAACATAATATTAATGTACACTGTGCTGAGAATAATGCTAGTTAAAATTATACTAGTTAGCACATTACTTTGTAAGTCCTAAAACTGAATCAACTAAAAAAAATAAAATAAAATAAAATATTTTCAAAAACTAAACTGAAAAAAATAAATTACAGAGAAATAAAAACATTAAACACAATATCCCAATTTCAAACGTGAATCTATTTACAAGTATAAAGCTTACAAACTAACAACAGAACACATAAAACTAAATTCATGCAACAAACTAAGCTTAAAATGGTCTGTTAACCATTTATGTCTGAATTACCAGCAGTAGCTAAATACTCCGGGTCAGAGGTGTAGAACCATATTATATATTATTATAATACATAACCATATTAAAATATCCATACAGTGCTATAATAATAACTAATCACTAGCACACAGCCATGCTGATGTCAAGGCCGCTAGGAGCAGACACATGTCATCGGAGTGTCATCTTCTGTATTCCACACTCAGGACACAAACTAGCACTCAGTGCTTTCTCCTTTCACTGCGTTTCAAAAGGCCTGTCAACATGGAGCTGCTCTATTCAACTATAGTTTTACTCTACATTGTTTACACTGTCAGCATCTTAACAGACATTAATTATACAAAGTGGTTGGCAATTCCCTTGAATTTCACTGGAAAGCACTAAATGCAAATGTGTTGTGCTGATGTGTCTCACCAGCACAATGATGAAAGCTCATCACTACCTAGAAAGTTTCAGTTATAAACCACTAAACCAAACCTCAACATTAGGGTTACTTTTCCTACTTAAAGATGCAATCAACAATGCCTTCCTTGATATCCAATATTATAATATTTTCCTATTCATATTCACTAGTTCACTAGTACACACACACACTACCCAGCTCAGTATTTTATTTTTTTTGGAAATATAGTTTAATAAAGTGGACACACAATCTTACGGTATCTCTATTTTTTTATCAAATAAAAACAGCCTAAATGAGCATAGAATACTCCTTTAAAATAATTTAATGAATAATAAATAAATAACCTCACCAACCACAACCAAAAGAGCTTAATTAAACGGTAACAAGCATTTCATTTAAAATGATAAGGGCCAAAGGTTTTTATATATTTCTTAACACCATAATAAAGAAAAAAAACTGGCCAGTCTCTCAACATTTCAAGTAATTTTACAATTATTTAAAACTAGGCAAGTATCAAGTTTGTTCACTTTCACATTTTATGTAAACTCAAAGACCTATTTCTAGACATTATGGGGCAGTTTCCCTAACAGGGTTTAAGACTAGTCCTAAATTAGCCAAGGTCTAGACCTGGCTTAATCTAATTTCTATCCCAGAAACCGGACCAATGTAAAACACTGCCCTCTAGAGGCGAAATGCAAATTATGCAGCACTGTGATACTGATGGGCAATGTTTCTCCAAGGACAACAAATGGAGAACACCTAACAAACCGGAATGACTCATGAGAACATGTGACCATCACTAATGAAGTGCATGTGGGACTAAATCAAACAGGTTATCAATTATTTAAAGAATAAATCATCTTAAAATTACAATTCAGAATCATCAGAATCAGAATCAGAATCAGTTTTATTGGCCAAGTATACTTGCATATACAAGGAATTTGACTCCGGTAGGTGTTATGCTCTCTAGACATGTAACAAGGACGTCCATCATTATGCATACATAAATAAAGTGTAAGAGGTGCTATGGATAAGTGATGGATATGAAGACAATAGACAATAGACATTCTGCAACTGTCCCGCCCCTATGTTCTGTAGTTTACACCACTGTCCGTTAACCTGGTGCCAGGGAACGGGTTTCTCTTCCGGTCTTTTTTGTGCATTTTCATGCACAACTCACTCACCTCCTGCAGTTTCTCATTTTCTTCCATGTACTTCTTTGCAGCATCATTTGCTCCCTCCGCCTGCTTTTTAAAGGCTTCATTAGAGGCCATCAGCGTAGCCTGCTGAGACAGCAGTGTGGCCAGACGTCTCAGCAGCCTGGAGGGAAAAAAAACAACATGAACTCATCAGACACCAGTGGATTTACTAAACAGTCAGTGTGTATCTGATCGTTACGGCTCACCGCAGCAGCCTACGTTGTGATTCTGCACTCCAACACAGAGTTTGCCATAATTATTGGTGCTTGAAAAGGCGATGATCTCTGTAACTAGTATTTGAACAAACCCCTAAATCTAAATTCTGAACTGCATGGCGTAACTCGTCCCACACATTTGTGCTCCAGACATCAATTATTTTATGAAGGATGGTATTAAATAAACAAAAGCACCCAATATTAAACATTCTATAACACTTTATTATTTATATTTATATACATATACAATTATACCTACATCTATCATTCATTTGATACCTGAGGAAGGCTGAAAGCTGAATGCATGTGCAGACTATTGGGGATTTTTAATGTTTGAGATGGCCAAAATGTAAATAAAGGCTTTTTTAATTTTTTGGACCAGAAGCAGTGCCTTTGATCCCTTTTTTTTAGCACTTATTTAAAACATTCTACATTAAAAGTATATGTAAATTTTTAACATGACTAATTGTAAAATTAAAATACTGGTTTTCTATTTTAATATACTTTAAAATATTTATTTCTGTGATGCAAAGCTGAATTTTCTTCAGCAATTTTTACTCGAGCCCTCAGTGTCACATGATCCTTCAGAAATCATTCTAATATTATCGATGTTGTAAACAGCTTTTTTGAAACCTGCAACACTTTTTTCAGGACTCTTTGATGTATACAAAGTCAAATAGAACAGCATTTATAGAAAACAGAATTTTTACTGTCACTTTTAGTGTTTCTATCCATTTAACACATTCTTGCTAAATAAATAAAATATACTTTTTTTCAAAAAAATTTAAAATAACTGACCCCAAACATTTGAACGGCAGTGTATATTCTACAAAAAAAAAACTATTTTAAATACATGCTTTAACTTTATTAAATCAAAGAATCCCCCCCAAAAAAAAAAAAAAAAAAAAAAAAAGAATATAGAGCATAAGTATAATGAGTCTGAGGACTTTGACACACATATCTTCTTCATTTGAATAACATGTTAATTTTTACATGCAAATATAAAAGGGAGAAGCCAAATCTGAACATACATGCCTATATTTCTATGTGGACTACAGAAATAACATCTCTCTAAATAGTTCTATCGAAAATTTTAGATGGGTTACGCAGCATCCCTCCAGAAGGAAACACTGATCTGCATTCATCCCCATCAGAAGACAGCACAACAAACATCAGCATAAACAAATAAGTAACTACCACTTGACCATAAGCAAATATCACATGGTTTTCACCAGCCTAAAGACAGAGTATAGCATTTGGCTATTCTCACTTCTACAGATGAGCCGAGACATGCAGGCTGATGACATCTGAACCGTGCGCTCAGACGCAGAGGCTAAAGACAGAATGCATCACCTTCATATCAGTATCCATGTTTGTAATAAAGTTCAAGGCTTCATAAAAAGCTGTTGAGACCAAAATGCAGATGACCATAAACCATGGACAACCGCAACTTGCATAAATGCAAGAGAAGCCCAAACTTTGGTCAAATGCTCTGCATGACGTAACAAGGTAATATGAGGTGACCTAGAGTAGATTCGCTTTAACCTCTCCTGATTTTTAAATTGGCCAAGTGTGAGGAAACAAGTCATTTTTTTTAAGCTGGCGCAAGTGTTTATACAGTCAGACATTTCAATTTAAAGAAAATATTTCCTGTTCAAAAATTATTTCCATTCGAATCACAATTAATTAAAGGCAGTACAACAAATACTGCATATAGTAATCCTTTTTTAATCTTTATTTAAATAAAGAAACAAAATTTAACAGTACTAAAAATAGGATTCAGTTGTTCTCTCTGTCCAACAGTTTTTTGGTGGTGAAATATGACCCTTCTTTATATACTATACTAGATTAAAAATATTAGACTGTTTCTTGAATCATTGATCAACTTTAGGGTTACATTATTACTTTTCTTTCACATTATGATGACTGGTTATATGCAGATAATATCAGAATCCATAAAGCCAGAGGATAAAAAGAAAATAAATAAACAAATAAAGGGGAAAAAAATATATAATATCAGACGCATGTGTATAAAATGAGAATTAATGAGAATCAAAAAATGAATTTACTTTAGAAGACATCAGAGAATAGTTTTTTAACTTAATGTATTTCACTAACAATTTTTGTCCTAACTTTTGTAAGGTGTGACTGGACTAACATAAACATTGATTCACTATATATTGTCTAAAAAAAAATTATTTTTCATTTTTATTCATTTTTAGTGTCTTGCATTATCACTGAACTGCCATTTCAAGTACACATTGCAAACTTCCCCACACAGCTACTGCCTCCTAACATGCCTGAAGCACATGTCAAGCTGTCATGAGACACTTCAGTCACCTTTGTGGTATCTGTGCATTTGCTGGCAAGGTGGAGGAGGTTCGTTTTGTAACAAGAGTCGTGGCCTTTCGGCCAGTGAGAATACCTTGGACACAGGCTAAATTTAATGCCCGTCACCAGTTGCTTGATCACATGTCCTGCAGCTGTCCATATGATTACGAAAATGACACTCAAGTCCGGCAGTCAAGGGAAGTAGTATCGCTAATGGATGTAGTAGTCATCCGGCAGGATATAAATAACCTGCCATTCAGAGAAAATATGGTGAAACCCCTGTAAGGAAAAACTATGCAGAGCTGGGGGACTCTCAAATGTTACGTATACAGCACAACAACAAATTGTCCAATCGGGATGCGGGACGTTAAGTACCCGAGGATGAGGTTTGTGAATGGAAACATTGTGGGAGACCCCCAACCGGCTCAACATAAGATTCTTTCCATGTCTACTGTAATATGGCAGCATATTCTTCTCTTGTTGTGACCCACACGTACACAACTCGTTTACCTTTGTGACTATAAATAGAAACACTGCATCCAATCGGGTAAGGATCCAAGATTAATCTGTGCTGAAGAAATCAGGAAGCTAATTGGCATTTTATGCAAAAGAACATGTGGATGAACATGTTCTCATGCAAAAGAACAATGGATTTTCACTTTATTCCCTCAACAACAACCCCCTTCAGTCTTTATTAAAAAGTAAGAATAGTTTGCGAGACTGAAGTATAAATTCAATAAGGCTGTGAAAGATGTTGTGAAAATATGTTAAAATATAGTGATGGCTGTTAGCTAACCACAGAATTAAAAGCTAAATAAATAACTAATTAAACCACAGTGATAATGATATCTAAACCTGAAATGTGGGTTTTTCGCATTTCAAAATACTCTTAGTGCTCCTATATAACATGAACACATTTGCATCCTACAAGATTGTACCAATTTTCCATAAAAAAAGCAAAGCTAAGTCTAGATTATTTATTGTGGTATGTCAGACGTGAAAAACATTTTAGCTATTTCACATATTGAAGTTCTCCTTATCATCCTTATCATAACAACGGTACACTCTGTAATATCATAACTCATATCAATAACTTTGATGTTTTAACTAAACATCACTGATAAAACTTCTAACAGAATATCTTTTATTGTGACACAAATAGCCTATCAGTCCTGAATGCTTGAGTTGGCAGTCTGATTTGACTGACAGATGAGGTCTTCAGGGCTACAACAGGCTGAGAAGTGTTATGGTAGTTGAGGACAAAACCTATTAAAAACTACCTGTAGCAGTACACCAAGGGTACTAATTTTAACTCAGCAAGCGCTAAATGACAGTCCAAAAATTCGGAGTAAATAGTTGGCTGGTAATTTTAGTGAGTACTGCAGTATACCACATGGTTACAATGAAACAACTTGTGCCTCTTCTTATAAATGCACTCCTCAGGGACAGAACGTGCTGAACCCAATGACCCTGTTTGGAGGGTCCGGGTAAAGTTGTTTAAAAGCTTGGTCCAGAAATCTGCTTTAAACCATCAACTAAAATGAAATCAGACCATGTTGTACCATGTGTAATTGACGTGTTCAGAAACTAGTGCCAAAGAAAAACATGTTAAGGTGGGCAAAATACAGAAATGAGAGAGACCTGCGGGAGAGAGCAGCATAGAAAGTGGGAGAGATATGGGGGGAAAAACACTCACAAACACAGGAGCAGAGCGAAGCCGGCGATGTATTCGTTCCTCTGGGCTCTGAAGAGCTTCATGTGGATGTGCTCAATGGCCACGGGGTTGTTGCTCAGATCCACTTTCTCTGTCACACTGTATTTTCTCACTTCTCTAAATGCGTCTGTAGTGGCAGAAAAAAAAAAACTTTTATTTGATTTCTCATTCATAAATCTAGTTCAATCAATGCAAAACTCATAGCAAAAACGTGCTTAATTTATTTTGTTTGTAGGGCTGTCAAAAGGAATGTATTAACAGTTACTTACATATTTACTAAAATTATTGCAGATTTAATTATTTAATATAATCATTCCTATAATATATATATATATATATATATATATATATGGGGAATTGATCTCAATTGTTCTGAAAAGTATTGTATGCATGTTAATGATCTATTATGACTACATTTTTCATATAAAAATGATAAGCCCTGCCAAGCTGTGGAGCATGCAAGCATTGAGATAGATAGGCAGTCATATGCTCATGAGCGCATTATGACATTGATCATAATGACAGCAATCATTTCTGAATTACCTGCTTTTGGAACCTTCAATAATAGATAGATAGATCCTCTGTAATATTATATTGATTTATATTTAAGATTTATACAGAAACACGACTGGTTAGTGAGAACAATGCTGTGAGGTGTTTTCAAGCTCACCTACGAGCAGAAAGACAAGAATACAGATGATGACAATGAAGGCAGTGTTTCCATATGTTGTGATGACAGCGACGAGTCTAGACTTGAAAATTTTGCTCCATCTACAAAGGCAACAATAGAGATAACACTTTAATAAACAGGGGGCAAAAGAGCACATAAGATAACACTAATCTTTCTCAACAAGTCCAAAGAACATCATTAAGGTTTACCATCTCCTACACACCAAAAAATACACAGAGTATACACAGATGCCTTTGAGAAGCATTTCTTGTTTTTTTTTCTTGATGAGTTCTTGAACACCAATTCTCAGAGTGTTTTTGTGTGTTTCTACGAAAATGTTGTTTACCAAGTGTCCCAACCTGGCAATCTTTAAACTGAATGAAAGGTCATGTGAATGTTCTCAAATTAAAAAATGTCTCCCTCACGAGATTCTTTTCATAGAATAAAAGCATTGAACAGAATTTAATTATCCTGGTTGCGCCGGAATCAAAACACCCAACTCAGCTCAACTCAACTAAATACTCAGAATGGCTGGTGTTGTAGGGATGTAACACAGCAATAGTATTCCCCCACAAACTGACAGATTTTAGTACACTCTGGGATCTTTCCTGGAAAGATGTTAAGTTGAAAAAAAAATGGTGCAAGACAATAAAATGGATCAGAAGTGAAATAAAAGTTTTCAGAAACTGATGACTATCAAAGATTATTAAGATTATGATAAAATAGGTGAAAACAGCATAGGAAGAGATTAAAACTTGAAACAAAATGTTGAAGGGTTTGTTTCTTCATTAGAACAGATTTAGAGAAACATCTGATATCACAAGACGTTATGATGGACTGGAGTGGTGTGGATTACTGTGCTGTTTGGACTCTGACGGCACCCATTCACTGCAGAGGATCCATTGGCGAGCAAGTGATGTGATACTCAATTTCACCAAATCTGTTCTGATGAAGAAAAAAACTCATCTACATCTTGGATGACCTGGGGAGGAGTTCATTTACAGCAAAATTTCAATTGCATTTCATCAGCATTAGAAACTCACCGTTTTGGCGAGATGAAAGGGACACATAGCAGAAGTACCGCAAACACCTCCGCGTACAGAAACGTAGCCACGGCCGTCCACTGAAGACTCATTATGGCTACCTCTGAGTCTATAAGAACATATCAGCAGTGATCAGCCTAACAGATACATGCACGTCACTAACAGACCCTGTAAGCATCAATTAGTATTAATATGAAATGCTCTAGGTTTGGGAAGAATATAAGCCTACACAAAAGCCCAGGGGCAAAACACACTCATTCCTTTAATTTATTACCATGTAAGAAATGCAGACACTCAAGTCCTCTGGTGATGCTTGTTAAAATCTTTACTGATAAAACAGCACCATCTAACGTTTACTGCAGAATAGCCCCAGCCACAAGATGAAATCATCTCTGAGGCCTTTAGAAATTTTAAAACACGGTCAATAAACAGTTCATGTCAAATACGAAGAAAAACTACTTGGTTTTGTACTAAATCGTCCCATCTTATCAAAGCCAACTCACAATGAGCAGGTTCGCGAATTTAAGAGAAAAAAATAGCAAGTGAAGGTGTATTCATCAAATAATTCATAGTAGATTTAAGAATTAATGACAGGAAATCATTATTTTACAACTGAATGTATAATAACAAGAACAGGAATAAATATTTGTTGATAGAGCTCATCGAATATATTAGCATACGAATGAATGGATTACAAATGTATTGCGACAACTAACGTTACATCAGTTCAGATTAGCTGCAAATAAGACCAACGACAGACTTTTAGACGGTAAAAGAAATATATATCTGTAAATATACGTAGGTAAAACGGGAATACATATGTAAACAAACGCAGACGTAAACATGTTTCTGTCAGAACAGTAAAATACCTGTGTAAATACGCAGTTATTTAAGGTATTGATACAATTAACCGCATTCATAAGAACTCGGTTTGTGACTTAAGTCTAGATAATTAAATAACTGCATTAGAACTTACAGAATTTGAAGTAAAAGCAGAAATATTCACATGCAGGCCTGCAGGATTGTGTCAAAACTTTCTGCTTCACCCTTGTTACACTTCACATTAATCTACTTCCGGTATGTGTGCCAACTCATTCTACACGACAACTTCCCGCGTCGACGCCCGGAAATGCTAGCGTAAAAGTCTCATTGAACGGAATAAAATATAATTTTTAATTAATACAAATACAATTTAAATTATAATAAAGTGAAATATTCTTTCACTTTCTATTATTACTAACGTTAGTTATAATATTATGAAGAAATATCTGACAATGTGTGTAAAAGTGGCCATTTTGAGAGTAAATTTTTTTATAGATCATTATTTTGATTACATATTTGTGTAATAACATCAACTAGGCAAATCACACTCAAAACAATGTTTATTCCATAAATAAATACAACCATACTAATTATTCATGACCTAAAATTAACCATTTAGTTTAATTTTACATATGTTCACATAGCCCACTGCCTTTGACATTTCAATGCTGCTCAGCCATAAACATATAGGTATATTAAAAACACACTCATCCAAAAAGAGCACACAATGTGTTTAGCTCAGAACTGCAGTTGTTTTTATATAGAGGTGGACATTTTTCTCTTTTTATTGACAAATATAACATAAAAAATTGCACTTTGGAGAAAATAAAGTTTGCTTGATCTTTGCGTAGTGTATGTGACAATCTGTCACACATAAGACAGTTGAAATGCATAAGGCACTAGAAAAAGCACAAGGCACTATTAAAGCATTAATGAATGCACAATATAAAAAACATATTTATTATTAAAAAACTGTACTATACTATATTATATGGTTATTTCATAATAATTCCATGTATAAGGATTTTCATTCATTTTTACATTTCCAACATACAAAATCTGTTTACATTTGCATAATTTCAGTAAATCACAAAATCAAATGTATAACAATAGTGAGGTATCAGCATAAATATGAGGTTCCATAAAGTAAGTCAGCACAGTTTAATTCAAAGTACCATCAATCATAACAGAGTTTAATATTGTGAGCATAATAAGGCACTTGAAATATAACCCTCATCTTTTCCCTTGGAAATAGGGCAGGAGTGTAGGACCTGTAGGCATAATGTGTTCTCATCCTCTTTTCTCATTTGTCATGTTTCTTCAATTTCCTTTCTTCTTTCCTGGAGCCTTGGGACTAAACATAACAGCATAGAGAAAGAAACGACATATTAATTGCGTTGTTAAAAGAGAAATAAAGCAAGAATATGCAATTTAGTGCTATATATTTATGGGCTAGATCACATGAATTGTATTTGTCTCTCACAAATGCTTGTTTTTATACAGAAGTCAATGCATTCTTGTATGTTAAACACAGAGGTAAATATGCTGTAAAACACACCCAGCAATCTCACACTCATTTGGAAACTTGTTTTTCTTGCATTTTAATGGTAATTGCACACAATTAAAAGTATGTGCACACACTTTTATAACTAACAAATTTAGCTATTTCAACTAAGCCCATCTTCAACAGGGACAAAAAAGTCAATATAAGTAATGAGTGCCATCAAAACAGCCCTTAAGCATCACAATAATCTACCAGTAACGTCTTATTAACAGCTTTTCACTTCATGAGATGTTCATTGATAGACTGGTGGTAAAATTGTGATGTTTTTATCAGCAGTTTTGACGGCACCATTACTTATATTGACGTTTTTGTCATTTTGACGGCACCCATTCACTGCAAAGGATTCATTGGAGAACAAGTGATATAATGCTAAATTTCTCCAAATCTGTTCTGATGAATAAATAAATTACATCTTGAATAAACTGCTGCTGAGTAAATATTCAGCAAATTTAAACTAATGCTTGAAATGAACACAGTAGTGCTCTTTTCTGCATGACACTATCCCTTATGTTCTACGAAGATGATATTTGCTACATCTTTAGTTGAAAGGATTCCCAGAAAGGCTTGTAGGAAAAATTAACTTCGTAATTAATTACAACATCCATGGAATTAAAAGTTTAACAAGCATGTGTGTGCAATCTTCAAGTTTCCTCATACTTTCAAGAGTTACAAGAGCTCTGTTAGTGGTTAGTATCCTCATGCAGCAAATAACCAGTTCTTCTTGCATGGATGTCAGCATGTGCCTTGAAAAACCAGCTTTTCATGCTTGAATGCTGATTTTTTATATTTAAGATGAATTATTAAAACGCACGAATTATTGTTTTGCTTGTTCATCACTGTATTAAATTTATGCTTATTTAAATACAAACATATATTTATTATACCCGTTTAAATTACTATATAACAGAAATAACATAGGAATTACAAAAAATAAACTCAAAAACCACAGTGAAAAATCTACATATATTACAATCTCACTGCAAAGTAAATATAAGAGAAATTATGAAATTATTGACTTAATTGATCTAAAAAATTGCCTTCATAATCTTTTATTTAAACCTCCATTGCTTTAATTTTGGTGTGAAATTGGACATTTTTTATCTACACTGGAGTCATACACACATGCACACAGAAGAAGTATTCTCATATAAGAAACAGAAACTCTATTCTCTATTTGATGTTTATTGTCAGCCTCAAGAAAGAAGCCAATATAAGAAATAAGCCACCAGAGGCTGTACCTCAACTCTTCACAGACTATTTACAATATAGATCATAGTGCCGGAGATAGGGCTTAACAGAGGCCTTCCTTGATTTATCAGCTGTCATGATGAAATCTGTGCTGTCTTTCTGTAATCAGGAGGTTGATAACAGTTGTCACAGAACACAAAAATTAAACAAATCTCAACTGGACATGTGCAATGTCTTGTATTTTTGTACATGTGATCACTTTCGAATTATTTCGAAACAGATCTATTCACAAATGAGGCAAAAAAAAAAAACAAAGACAAAAGTTTTTTTTGTTCCCATTGTGTGTTTAGTGTCAGAAAATGGCTTGGTAAATTCTCACGTACCCAAACACACACAGACACACTCATAACTCTAGACAACATGTATATATATATGTATATAACCACACAAACACAATCACTTTAGCTGCCTGAGGCCACTCTTGGCTCATTAGTTTCTGAAAACAACTCATTGATGGATTTAGACTTTTAGCTTTAAAGCTGCAGGGAACTAATAACATTACAATTTGTGAATTAAAGTCAACATGAAACACTATTAACTCTTTTTAACATGTTAAAAATGATAACATACATGTAAATACCATAGGTACTGATTTCATTGTGTAAAGTGAGCATTATATACACTGCTGGTCAAACATTTGGAATAAATTTTTTTTTAAATGCGTTTTTAAAAGTTGTCTCTTAATCTTAATATGCCTCTAAGGGCTGCATATAATTGCAATTTAAAATACTATCTTCTATTTGATATATATATATACATATATATAGTGGAGAATAAACAGGATTTATTGGAAATATATTTTATTTGTAAAATTATAAATATCTTCATTATCTGTAACTTTTGATGAATTTAACACATCCTGAAATAAATAAATAAAAATATAAAAATATAAATTTATCCAAACCTGACCTAAAATTATGAGTGGATGTATATCACGGTTTTCAAAATAAATATTAAGCAGCACAACTGTTTCCAACATCAATAATAATACTAATTTATAATAAAGTATTATTTACTTTAAAATAAAATAAAGGCTTTATTAATTTATTAATAAAATAAATTAAGCCTTTTAAAAACGTCTTAATTATTCCAAACTTTTAGCCACAAGTGTAAATAGGAATAATTTAATGTTTATTACTTCCAGTGATAGTCACATCAGTATATAAAAACCCATTCAATTTCTACATTCCCTATTTTAATGTATTTTTGAATATGGGCAAATTGTTACATTTAAATAAAGCATTACAAAGTCCCATAACAAACACAGCATCATGTAATAAAAAAGGAAATAGAGTCATTTTCATTTCATGTTGACTTTAAAAGAAAAAAAAGTGCATGTAAACAACCAAAGCTAACTGAATCACTGAGGGCCACATTTCTTCATCCAAAACTAACTAAAATAAATCAAGCAGCACTTATCCCAGTCTTTTTGATATTACATGAATCCTAACATGCATATAAAACCCATTACGAGCACCAAAACCTCTTCCCCAAACCACGACCATATACTTTCCCCAAACCCTAACGTATGATCCGTCACCTGTTGTTGGTCACCAAATGAGCATATCTACCACTGCAAAATAAAACATTCATTTTGTAACAGGACGTGTTCTTGAGGTGTGTGGGGATTTACTGAGAACAGTTTTGGCATATTTGTATTAAATATGTGCACAAACGTCTTTGTACAATACATAACATAAGATAAATCCACAAATATTGATTCATTTTTTGCATCATAAAAAGAAGATATAGTCATTTGATATTATGTACAGTGTAAGAACTATATTAACATTTTATAGTTAGCATTCAGTCACAAGTTGATTGAGAAAGGCACAGCATTAACCATTTGTTGGTTAAGCAAAACTAGTCATCCTCACACAATGAAAACAACCTTCATTTAGGTGCCATTTGGTTAGAGAATGACAAGGTTAGTCAATTTCCTTCACAGAAAAGAGTGGAAAATGACAAAGACGAGGTTGGCAAAGCAAGCATCCATTTGTATTAATGTGTTAAGTGATTGCCTGTCAAATATCTAACTAGTTCTGTAGTTGGATTCAGTATATGAATGAAGCTGTCAATTAGTAGCCGATTTCAGACTTTTGAGGATGGCATCTCTTAACACACTGCAATATGGGTAAGGAGGACCGGCCGAGATAAATGTTTGAGATTAATGTAACTCATAAGTCCCTGCCAGATTTAAAAGCATCCCTTTATCTGACACCTCAAGCCCAAAATCACTCAGAATGAGACCACACTCAACACGCCGGCAACCTAGCGCCACATTACAGCTACAGACACGCGCAAATCAAGCTCTTTGCCTGTGTACAAACTTTATAGGTATTGCCATGAGGTATTGCCATGTTCAATAAGAAACATGACAGACATTCACACAACTTTTCGCTTTGTCTCTATTTACACAGCTAACAATGATTTTGGCAAAGAACTTGTAGCGTGAAGAAGCAGCTATGAGCCAATCCCACAAAACCTGTCAAAATTATTTATTTTAAATACTGAACTCAAAATTTCATAAATAGATTTAACTTTTTAAATAAGACAATTAAAGTCTGTTTTGTGGATCATTAAGATTTTTGCATTGTGAATTTCACACTATTCCATGATATTTTTAGTTAATTTCTATTTATTTATTTGTATTAATGAAAATTAGTGTGTTAAAAAGTGCTTAAATTTCACAATGCAAATGTAAATACTTGAATTAGCACTTAATAGGAATAAATGTAATTCTCTGCATTTTGAAGAAGGAGTTATAGTCTAGGTTTTGTGTGATTCACCCATTCGTTTTCAAGTCAATCCAGCCCAATGTTTCTCTGCTCAGCCTCAGCAGTAGCCTGGCAATTGTGTTCTCATCTTCCTCCCATGCTGTCTAACAGGCTGTTTAAGGCAAACAAGGAAGGGAGGTGAAGATGTTCGAGAGACAGATATGCCTACAAAGATGAAAAATACCACTGCGTGTTTTTGGTATTAAGAAAAGAAAAACTGAAAACCCCAAAACCTACATCTACGTCTCTCTGGTTTGTGCTTTCCAAATGAATTAACAGCCATGTTCATGGGCAATCTAGTCTGATCCAGAAGGTTAAACACCCAAACCCACAGCAGCAGAGAAAAACAAGAAAGAGGAGAGAGTTAGGACTTCCACCGACAGAGGTAAAGAGCGATTAATGGAAAAGGACACAGATTTCATTTCACCAGCACTGACTTTGGGAGGAAAGCTTCCAGCTCCGAGTTTCCTTCTTTGCTGTGACTAGATGAAGATGTGCTGGTGCTGGAAGTGCTTGTGTTTGGTTTGGGGAGACTGTACATATAGACGGCTCCTATGACCAATCCTGCGCCCAGCGTGAAGACCAGGTCCACGTGGAAGCCGAAGAGGTAGACGGACGTGATCGTGGACACGATGATGGAAAAAGAGGTGGCGAAACCTTTGAGAATGTTGTCGGCGTATTTTACCACAACGGCTACCAGGAGGCCGCCGAAGGCCTGGTTAAAGATGACGCACCACACCATGGGCGTGTAGCCGAACAGGAAGCCTTTCTCGGCGATGGCAGCTCCGTCGTTCCACCACATGCCGAGGAGACCCAAAACTGTCCCGAAAATCCCGAGCTGGATGTTTCTCATCCACACTGAGGCCGAGCTGCCCTTCAAGATCTTCTCAAAGTAAACGCCTGCAAACCCGGAGGATAGGCAAGAGATTATCACAGACACCAGGCCCTTGAAGTAGTTCTGGTTGGTGCTGGTCATAGCCTCCTTCTGTTTCCCGCCCTCCTGGTCCACCTGGACGATTGCCACACCGGCGAACAGCAGCAGTAGTGAGATCCATTGGATTTTAGACAGACTCTTGCGCAGCATGAGCACTGAAAATAACGCTGTGGTCAAGATCTTCAGCTGATATGTGACCTGCAGGGAAAACAAACATGTTAGATGGAAAATTAGATTTATTGTGTCCAAACTGTTCCCATTAACTGATTTAAAACTCTGAATCAACAATAGGCATATATATGGAGGTAGGTTTTTTTCTTTATCTTTGAGACGTTGCCACAGTTCTTCTGGATTTAGTCTGTCTCAGTTTTGTTACTTCATGTGATCCAAGCCAGACTGACTGATGATCAGATCTAGGGTTGTGTACCGAAACCCGGTACCAGAATGGCACCGGTACCTTAGGAACCGGTATGTACCGAACCGAATCAAAACGCGGATTTCGATGCCTCATTTCGGTGCTGTGCCTGAACGAAAAACCCAACAATCTATGGCGCCAAATCTATGCCATTTAATAAGCGAGCGCACCACTGATGCTGGCGCGCGCAGCAAATTATTTCCGCAAGAGTAAAACAGATCTAAAGTTACTTGCGAAGAAACGGGAGCTCGCGAGCTCATTTCAAACTCCGCTCGCGCATATATAATCTGCGCGCGATTATTCTTCTCTTCTCTCACCTGCTCGCGCGAGCATTTTTATTTTTGTCAGTGGCGGGTCTTGCTGTTTTAGTTGTAATCTTGTCAATCTTGTCAAATGCCATTGGTTATTTCCTTTTTCCGGAAGTCTTTTATTGGATGCCTGTTATAAGATGATTCATTCACTTGACATGGCATTGGATCATATTGTTTCATATGCTTATTGTATTTATTATTTTATTATTAATTTTGTCTTTATTTAATATAATTTAATGTGTTGTTCATAGAGTAAATCTTTTTCAGATACTTTATGAATAAACTTTTTAAACCTTTCATGCAATTTTATAACTCATTCAAGTGAACAGATGCACA
>JAUCMT010000154.1:3852972-3870362 GCA_032357475.1 Enteromius thamalakanensis | reverse complement strand
CTTAACTAATGATTCATAGTGTGCAGTTATTATAAAGTGTTACCATTTTTATTTTATAAGTATCGATTCAGGCACCGGAACCGTTTTAAAAGTATCGATTTGGCACCGGTATCGAAAAAACCCTAAACGATACCCAACCCTATCAGATCTCTGTGTGGAGCACTGCTGTTGTCAGACAGTAATCTCACTGCATTATTATTATGACAAACATAATATTTGGAAATGTAAACTGATATTTTTCTATCTGACACGATACTGCAAAAGATAGAAATAACCCACTTAAAACCATTTTTTGTTGCTAAAAATACTAGTGGCCTAAGATTTTGCACAGTACTGTATACATTTATACACACACACACACATATACACATATATATGAACATTCATTACTGTGCATACTATGTTACGTTGGGGCATTTAAATAAATTATAACATACAACTTCGCCCTGTGTTTATTTTTGGAAGAAGTAGCAACAGTGCTGGTATTGTTAACTAAAATTATTTTAAAATAAAACACAATATTATTAAAATAAAATTAAAATTACAGCTCTAGAACTTTAAAAAAATCTAATCTAATAAATAAAAAAACTCAAAAAGCAAAATGAGTAACAATTTAAGTAAACTGAGTACTATACGAACTATAATATGATAATCCCAATGTATTTTCATTCTTATTAGTGCAGCCAAAAGTTTAATCTTGATTCAAAATAAAAGTTTTTGTTTGCGCAATATGTGTGCGTATTTATTATGTACATATAAATACACACATACAGCATATATTTTGACAATATTTACACGTCTACATTAATATTAATATATTTTTTATTATAAATAAGTACTGTATATTTAAAATATAAACATAACTTATTCATTTGAAATATATGCATGCATAATTATTTTTTATTATATATGTATTTATTAATACATAATACATACACACACATATATATATATATAAATTACATCAAAAAAAGGATAGTTTTAAAAGGAAGTTGTTGTTCAATACTAAATTACAACTCTTTTGGCGTAAGAAAGTTTAACATTATCAGCAGACTGTGTCACACATGTCTACAGTTCGGGACGTATGAAGTGAAAAGGACAGAATCTCTTAAAAGAGAGAAGTGAAAGACAGGCATGAATAAAATGTGGAGCAGTCTCACCTGAAAAGTAGCTGCTGGTAAATTAGAAATGGCCACATACTGCAGGTTGTTCTGTAAAGTGTAGATGAGTGATGGAACAGCTAACTTCAGTGTGTCCGAATACTGTACGACTATAGAGTCATACAACAACGATACAAAGGACTTCACATTACCTGTGTTACAAAAAAATAAGAAATGACACATTGCTGGCTGCAATACTACCACTGATAAAAGTAATAATATAAAAACTGTATGTAAAAATTAAATATATAAATTAATTATTAAAACTAATAATTATTTTTTTCCCTATGCTCATCAAAACTAGATTTATTTGATTGTAAACAGTAAAACAGTAGAATTGCAAAAAAACAAACCAAAAAACTTCCAAAAAGAACTTTACATTTATGTTATTTATTTGAATTTATTTAAAAATGTCATTTGAAAATGTAACGCAAAGCTGAATTTTCAGCCTCAATACTCCAGTCCTCAGGGTCACATGATCCTTCAGAAATCTTTATAATAATTTATAATTTCATGCTCAAGAAAGATTCCTTATTATTATCAATGTTGAAAACAGTTGTGCTGCTTAATATTTTGTGAAATTGATTTTTTTCCCCAGGACAGTTTGATAAATAGAAAAATTTATTTTATTTGAAATAGAAATAATTTAAACAGTTTAAATATATTTACTATCACTTTTGATCAGTTTAATGCAACTTAATTTATTTCTTTTAAAAAAAAGTAGCTATATAGTTTAGGGTTTGGGAACAAATACAGTCATATAAATGTCAATCACATATTAACCCTTTATCGGGCAAGGAAGTATATTTAACCCTATACTAACCCTAACATCAGCGTTCTTCTGGAGTTTGAAAAATATGCGTTTACGCTCATACCTACTCCCAAAAAAATATAAATAGCATCGAAACGAACAATGCTAAGTTAACGAAACTCATGCATTATATGGTTGAATAGTTGTGTTCAAATTTACATATTTGTCAGTATTCTTCATTTTCAGTAGATCTAAACTCTACATTTTTGTATATATTCAGCTTTTCTACGGCACATTAAAAAAAATTAATTAAACAAAGGGAAAAAAATAAATTAAATGAGAAAAAGTGTATGTAAATTTTATTTATTTGCATTTTATGTGTGTTTTTAACACTGTAAACATATGCCCTTTTGGGGAAAAAAGATGACCATAGACTGGTGAGGAACCATATATGGTAATTTCAATTACCTAGATTTACAACATAAAATTGTAATTATTTTTATAAAGTCACAAAAGCTTAAAAGTCTTGTTATAGCCTCCGACATCATTCCAGGGTTGAAATTATGAATGTCCAATTATTTCAATGAGTGCCCTATAAAGGGTTAAGGTGGAATTTCTATTAAAATGCATTTTAAATCATAATCAATAAAATCTGTGAAACTGGGCTATTAAAGATAAACATGCCACAAAGTGATCTGTGTGAACGCACCTCTCTTCTGTACCAGGGTGATGAGGAGACAGGTGAAGACTTTAAGAACTTCTGCCATCACCACGGCTGATGTGGTGAAGAAATGGTCTCCCGGCAACGTCCGCACGTAACGGATGCTGAGGATGAGCGATGCATTCTGGACCACCAGAATGGCCAAACTGATGTACTTCAACTTCCTATTGACTGCAAGAGACATAATCTTTTAGTCAACTTGTAGTCAAAGCCAGGTCCTTTACTGACAGTGTGAACCCGAAATAACTAGATAGGGCTGGGAGATATATTCATGCGCTATTCTTGCCCTAACTGGAGGCTGAATTACCAGATCTAAACACTGACGTCAGTAAAATGGCACCATTTCAATATTTTTGAATGAGGTTATTCAATGTTTGGTTTGTATTTTCAGTTAGGACACACCTATACACGTCGACAGCACCGAGAGCGGTCCGGTGGCAACACCCTGCTTACAGACACTTCATTCATTCACCAAACATTTTTACCTAGTTCATTTATTAGCTAGCTGAAGCAGTTCGCTGGCAAACTAGATACCAAACAGTTAAAACTACAATGTTATCTGACTTAAATAGCATTGAAAAGGAGAAAAACTAAATCAAAGATATTAATAAAGCCATAAAACGGACTAATCTCACTAAAAAAAAATTATTTACCACGTTGTTATTATTAGATAGATTACACATTAAAAAAAGTAGTTTGAGCTCAAGTTTCATGAGACAGCCTGTGGACACTACAGACATGATAAACAGGAATTGTGAAACTTATAAACTTGTTTTGCTGGTTTATAGTGCACTAATGTCTTTTCTTTTCTTCTGTAAAGTACGTCACAGATGCAAACGGACTGAGAGAAGTGCCAGAACATCAAAACCTCCTTAAGCTCCTGTTTGGGCAGAAATGAGAAAATCACTGCCACGATGAATCCTTTTAGTGCATGACATCCATTACACAAGTCCTTGAGACTTTTTACACACATGCAGCAGGACAAAGGCAGTGAAAACGGTGAATAAATAGTGAACACATTATATTTTTAAAGCATTTATTAACATAGTTTGTCCATTTATAAATATAGTACTGTTTTTGTTCATTCATATTTGGGCAATATATGGTTAATTTCTACCATCTTGAAATTTCAAAACCTTGTAGAAACACAGAACAAAGCTTAACAAAAACTAAACTAGAGCAATAAAGGCTGTACAAATGTCCATTCTTTGTTTACATAATGATAATAAAAAAATTATAATATTTGTTCAGGAAACTAAATAATGTAGTGAACAGATGTGCAGCTTTCTCAAAGTACATTTTAAATGAATACATTTTTTAAGTAAAACAAAAAAAATTGATATTGTTTTCCTTTGCAATATCATAAATATGTTGTATTTAGCTCCTGACTTTTATTATATATAACAAATATATAATATATTTTATTATATATGATATTTAGCCTACATAGAACTTATACTACAGCATATTCATAAAATATACAGCACTGTGATTTTTTTTCTAATAGTTATCAAAAAAATTCCACATTTCCTGGAAATGTTATTGTTGCTTTGTTACTTTGTATCTGCATTGTATTGTATTTATTCTAAGTTACTTTGAGGAATCCCATTGTATTTTACGTAAGTTATGATATCATATGGTAATAATTCCTCCGTACCATTATACAGACTATTTATATTTTCCATCAAACATTACCATAATATAACGTTACGTCCAACAAATATGGTCATATCAAAGTACGACTTTATTACAGGTGGCTAGGAAATTTGGGTGGTAACTATGGTTACCATTGTTAATTTTCCAACGGGTTGGCTTTTTCGTTGAAACCATCGAGTCCTTAAGCTGTCAGAAGTTTAACCAATAAATTAAATGCTGTTACCTTCATTCTGTCTTCGGGTGGATGTTTTATCTTCAGTGCTTCTGTTAGGACTCTCACTGCCTGCTGCTGCCATCATCATCACAGTCAAACATGAACCCCAATCTGTCCACAATCTACGCGCGATCTGTAACGACTACAGAGCTTAATGATTAATTTCCCCGATTCTGCCCCATGAAACAGCTCACAAATGCGGCGAACGAGGTGAAAACGACCAGAGCTGCTCGAGGAAAAGTGTTGACGTCCCCAAACACACAAGCACTTCCTGTTACGCTTCTGCACTCTCTCGTGTTCTCAATTACTGAAGCTTTTTAGCGCCGCCTACAGGCTCGGAGTAAACCAATAACACTATAAAGGACTAAACAAATCAATAATGTTTCAAAAAGTATCACAAAATTTTATATTGTATTATATTGTACATTATATATGCATATGGTAAATCAAATAATGTGGTATTAGTGTGGTATGCGACCTCAGTATTTTAAAAATATTTAATTTTTCTTATTTTTAAATAAATTAAACATGGTACTACCATGGTATGCTGTTGATATATTATGGCAATACAATGCCATTTTCCTATATACGTATTTTTTATAGTGGAATTATGCAAATAAAATGGAGAATTAGGGATTGAAGTTTTGCATTGATGGACAAAAATATTTGTAATAGCCTCATATAATATGAATCGTATTATTTTAGTAGCTACTGCAGTATTCACAAGATTAGCTATACATTTAAAATGTAGTTTTAATTCCTAATTAAATCTCATATTACCCATGAGTAGTAATATATGACATTGTTCAGATTTATCAACAGCTGGTTTTATTTGCAGCCAACAATGTAATAAAGCGACTTCATACAACAAAAATAAATGCAAATATTATAATTGCATAGTGTTCATGTATTTATTCTTTGATAAAAAAGGACAGTACATACATATTTGCCACAAATTAAGATTTGTTTATTTCAATTGTTCATACATTTTATGTATAAATCACTTAAACAGAACATCTTATGATACTGTCACTGTTTAATACACAAGTATTTACAGTGAAACAGTTCTGCCAATCCAAGCAATGTAATAAACACTTGCTTCTCCGGTCCTCTGCATCGAAATTATAAACAGACAAGTAAGAACTTTAAGAATCTCTGCCATCACAACAGCAGATGTGGCTATAAAATCAGACAACGTCCACACGTAGCTGATGCTGAGGATGAGCGATATATTCTGCATCACCAAAATCACCACACTGATGAACGTCATTACGTTCACTGCAAGAGACACAGGAACTATATTTAGATCTTAACACACAACAGATGAACATTTGCTGTCAGTGAGACTGATAAAAATGCTAGAATGTGAGAATTAAAGCTTTAAACGTTATATTATTAAAAAAAAAAGGTACCGACATGGAACTTTCTCATTCTTACCATGGTGCTTTTTGTTTGAATACAAAACTTCCATGGAATATCATGTAATCACTACCCAAAAAAGTACAGAGGTGACAAATATGTTTACTTTCATGATGGCATCCTTAAAAGGGTAATTCAGCGGAAATATGTTTTATTATTATTATGGCTGATAACAGATAACAGATAAAAAGGGCTGTGGCGCAAAAAAAGTTACGAAAACTTCAATACCCATAATGCACAGGGCTCGAGCAGACTGACCGTTAGCGGGAATACAAAAAAATGAGGAAGTAGGATCTGTAGTTTTTACAATTTTTGATTGCTCCCGGACTTTTCTTACAAATAAACGGGGATATCTTGGTGCAGGTAACACGCAAAAATAATACACATTGTCTTATTTACTTATAACACCGACATTGTAACAATATAAAGCTTAATGCACCCTGATGTTTGAATAAGAGAGGTACAGAGGATGAAATTATGCTTCCTACCGTGGTCCAGTCTTGGTCCAGTCTTCATCATCATTAAGCATGAACTCCAGTAGGCCTATGTCCAGAAATATTGACGATCTGCCCAATCTGTAATGATTACAGAGTTTAATGCTGATTTCTCTTCAGCTGCTCGATGAAACACATCAGATGTTATCGAGAGAAGGGTTAAAATCCCACAAAATCACTTCCCGTAACTGTACGTGGAATTTTTTTTTTCTTTTTGGCAACTTTTTTCTTCTTCAACTTTCATTTTCCATTTTATTTTTATATTTTTTTATTTTTAACTAACTCCAGTACTTTACTGGTGTGCCACCCTTTGCTTAACTTATATTTAGCTGAACTAATACTGTGGGGGAAACGAGTATATAAACAAACCTTTGATTTCGCCGAAGAATTATTACACTGCATTACAGGAACCACTAGGGGGCAGCAGTACATAAGAAATTCCACATAGTTGCAAGCACAGATATACAGATAGACATCACAGCCAACTGTATGTGTTTTTTAAACCATATATCAGTTTTAAAAACATTCTGATGTCATAGCGACTTCTACTAAAACAAATGCTGTCTGTTCCTTCCCACATTACAAATGTAGGGCGACTGTTCAATCAATTCAATTCAAGCTTATTTACATAGCGCTTTTCAAATTCAAATTATATTTGTCACATACACAGTCATACACAGTACGATATGCAGTGAAGTGCTTAGACAACAGCTCAGACCTTAAAATAAAAGACTATGAATAGGAAATAAATAGGAAAAATAGCTGTACAGAACAAAATACACAATATAAGAAAAATATAAAGAATACAGAACAATAAAAAAAAACTTTGCAAAGTAAGAAAAATACAAACTAAATAAATAAATAAAAATGGTAATAGCCAGGGGCTGTGCAATGCACGTAATTAAAGTGACATGTGCATGCAAATATGCTTGGAAGTGATTTATTCAAAGTGGCTTGTGATAGAGTGATATAACTAACTAATGACAGTAACTAGTTGTGCAGTGGCCACTAGTGTAAGTGAATGTCCAGAGTGAGTGCAAAAACCATATGTGTGGATGTGCAAAAAATAAAAAAATAACAATACAGTATGTTTGCATATTGTATAAACTTAATATATTTAATTTATGGCAAAATTTGGTAATTCTGTATGTTGTCTGAGGGTTGACATCATCTCTTCTCAGGTGTTCGGTCATCTCAGATCATTTAAGACTGTAGGCCTATACTTTTCCCAAACAGCAAGCAGTAATGGCCCAGGTATGGCTTACATCTCGCGGATGTGGGCCGGATCTGGACCTATGTTGCTGCCTGGGTTATTTAAATTGCCCGACATCTTTGGGCTTTTTTTCTCTTACTTAGTTGGTCACTGCAATCCTTTTACATTACATGTGCGCATATTTGCAACAAATACTTAAACTTACATCAGTGTGATAAAACATGCATCAAATGACAAAATAGTAAAACAAGACATGTGATGTCAGATTTGGGGTGGGGTTTATAACCTATACTGTGACCAGCCACCTGGGGGTAATCAAAACACAATGGCTTCACTTTTGAGGATTAGTGTGACACACCTTGGTTTCTCCCAGTACATAGATTCAGGGTGTAAAATGCAGACTTTAAACCATGTGGAAAAGTCAGTTCTGTCATTACAGTAAAGCATGCATGTGAACATGATTCAAAACATTCCTGCTTCACTTGTCGGGAATAACTGACCTGAATGGTTAGACTGGAGAGGCCTGTTTAAAAATTCCCTAAAAGTGATAAACTATGATCACTGATATGGCTGGAGTTTCTCGTTTTGTTTCTCATTTGCATGAGCAAAAATGTATAGAAAAGACAAGACAGGTGTTTCTTTAAATATAGATATTTCACATCTATTTTATTTATTCATAGAATCTTTTAAATTAAACATCATGTGACAACAGCCACAGTACATTGTTGAATACAAAAGTATTTACAGAAAATGTTTGTGCCAATCCAAGCTAAAAACGCCAGGATTTTTTTCATAACAAAAATCAAAAAAGAAAAAAGTAAACTGCCCGTATCAAAAATACCCCAGTGTTTACATGGATGCATTACAGGTTATGTTGGGGAAAGTCTGATTTGCACACATTACATTTTGAAAGTCTCAAACATCGGCTGTTTTGGATCCAAGAAAATCACTTGGAGAATTTGCTTTACTTCCAGATTTCAAATCCGAATCAGACGAATCTGGCATTATGCATGTTTACCTCATATAAGACAGTTTGGCAGATCTCTTTGGTGAGCAATCAGACAATTAGGAAAAGCCCATAGGCACTTTTTAGTAAACATCAAAAGTGGGTGAGTGGTTGAAACTCTCATGATATTTGTTAAAATGCTGACCTTTGGGAACTTCCAACAAAATGACACATGGCTGAGTTCGTTCAGTACAAAGTCGTCGCAGTCTGGTAAATAACTGTGGTAAATAGTCCACCTACTGTAATTTAGGTCAGTTACAACTTCAAAACAACCAAACAAACAAGACGAACACAGTTTGCTGCTTCTGAAACCTCTTGCAAAAATAAATTAGTACGTGGCTGAAAAAAATAAATAATCAGCAATAAATAAAAAAAGTTGCATTGAGCTGTGATGGTTGTAGTTGTGGGAAATATTCATTCATAAAGTAAACCTGCAGCAATCCAGGGCCATTCTGGGTAAATATAGATCCCAAGTCCAGATGAAACAACACAAATGTTGAGCCACAGCCAAACCAAAAATAAATAAGGAAGAATCCAGAAGCAAACAACTAGAGTTCAGGAAGTCCAGTGTGTAAAACAAAACAGTGTGTGTGTAAAATTTCTGAATCGAATCCAAAGTCCTTCAGGATTTAAAGGCTTGGCTTAATATTGCTTTCTGCTTGCAAATCTCCAATGTCCTCAGTGCTCTCCATCATCCAAGGATGCTGCAAAATCTGCTCTAAACTAGGCCGTTCCTCCGGCCTGTACGAAAGGCACCAGCGAATCAGAGACTGGCATTCTGAAATAAAAAAAATAAAATGTTCAATAAACATACAAGTGCAATGTTGGACAGGACTTCTTTTTCCATTTAATTGCATCTGTTTTTAGATTTCATTTTGTTCGTGGGCTCACCTTTGGAGATGCGTTTAGTGAAACTTGGAGTGCCATGCACAATGTCAGCGTCCCGCTCAAAGGGAAGCTCTCCACACACCATGTCAAAGAGAATTACACCCAGCGACCACACGGTGAGCGGACGAGCGCTGTAACGCTGCTGGAGGATCCACTCTGGAGGGCTGTAGACTCTGGTTCCTAAACAGACAGAGAGGTGATTAGAAACCGCTCCAGATTCATGATATAGTCATGCATACTCAATAACCACTCAAATTCTGCCTTACCTTCAAAGTCAGTGTAAATGGAGTCCTTCAGTAGAGCACCAGATCCAAAGTCAATGATTTTGATGTCTCCAGTGCAGCTGTCAACAAGGATGTTCTCATTTTTTATGTCCCTGTGCACAATTCCCTTAGAGTGGCAGAACTGCAGGGCTTCAATGACCTGTTTGAAGAATCTAAAAAAGACAATTCTCATTAGTATTGTGGCTTACTGTTAGAATCGAATGGCAAAAGACTGTCGCTTTTTCGCACCTCTGTGCAATGGACTCCTCCAGGGCCCCACGTTCAGTGATTAAGTCAAAAAGGTCCTGGCAGTGTTGGGGTTTCTCAAACACTATGAGGTATCCCCGACCTGGCACCTCAAACCAGTCGAGCATCCGGATGATGCTGCGGTGACTGTGTAGAGACCCTGATCCTCCACCCAGACGCAGGAGGAGAGCGATCTCCATGGGGACTTTGTTTGCTGTACCAGGCTATGAAAGGTAAATAAAAAACAACTTATTCATTATTCTGATTATTTTCCACCGGAAGAGACGTTTTATTAAAAATAATCCCTAGAAAACTCCCAAATAGGGTACTGCAGGTGTAAACACGATGTCATTAAAAGGGGAACTACAATTCAATCTGGTAAATATTTTAAACCTATAAATATTCTTCTTGTTTGGAAACCATAAATATTTCACCTATCAAAGCTATTACTGTGAAACAGGCTCTGACACAGATGGGAAAGTCCATTTAAGTTTCCTTTTAGGCTGTTTTGAAAAATCTGTATCGTCACGCCTACGTCACTTTCTGTATTATTTCTGTGCACGATACAGTTCCGGTAAAAACCAAAACAATCAGAAGAGGGCGCTACAATTCATATTTCTATGATCTCATTGCTTGTACGTTAAAATTTAAACTAATGTAACGTTACCTCTACTTGGATTTAAAAAAAAATACATAATAACAAAAAAAAAAAAAAAACCATTAATATGAAGGATTATTACTCACCAGACTGGCCCACTGCTGAATTCTATCGCAGGCTATTTGTTTGATAGCGACCTAAAATGATAATACAAGTAATTTAGAGGAGGAATGTAACGTTATAATGATATATATATATATATATATATATGCACAAATGTTTGCATATTATATTTTAGTATTTTATTTTTACTTGTAGTCCGTCTGAAATGCGCTGCCCGGAGAACACAGAACCAAACCCGCCGCTTCCCAGAAGGGATCCCATCTTATATTGCTTCTCAAAGTGCTCTTTAACTGAAAACCAGATATAATAAAGATGTAAAATAACAACCAAGAATGCACGTCGGATATTATACATTAGGCTTTTGGATTTATATCATATTTACCACAAGCGCTATTTAAAATTTAACTGTTCGAAGTTAGAATGTTCGAATAAAGTTCTAAATAATTTAAAGACGAATTCAAACATAACGTTAAGCTATGAATATTTTTTTTCTTGTGCGGTATTTTAATGAACTTACCATTTTTTGCTCTTACGCCTTCCAGCTCATCCGAGCGCAGATCAACGATCCTTTTATCCAACATTTTCCGTTTTTACACAAATAAAAACTCTAAAAGCAAGGGATATCTTCAGCTAGTTGAGTGCGCCGCCTCAGCAGAACATATCCATGGTAATCTGTCGCGTTTCTTCGCTGTCTCAGTTCAAGTCAAATTCTGCCGTTAGCAGCGAACGTCTGCCTGGCTTCTCCTTCAGACACACTTCTGAAACATCTCGCAGTTTGTTGATGTTTCAAGTTTATACGCGTAAACACGCCCACTCTAAGGAACCCGCCCAATCGTGGCCAACACGCTTGGACTGTTTTGAACTGACAAACCAATCACAATCACATTAATTTGAATAAATTAATATTAATGAGCTGCGGTTAAAATGTGAAGAATCTCCTCAGCTCTTACGCCCAACGTCCCTCAGAAAGGGCGCGCGCGCGCGATGACGAGAACACCTTTGGCATTTTTTGTAAGGCGTAAATTTTGAATTCACTCATGCACTAAACTTGCAAGCTATTTTTAATAGCATTTCTAATTAAACATATGTTATAATATTCTAAATAGACTGCAAAGCAGTTAGTAGAGATAAATGCAACTAACAAATTAAACCGATATTTGTGTTATATTACAAATATAACAAAAATAGATAGCAGTTAGTGCATTTTACAAATACTAAAGGACTATGAAAAACCAAATACTAAAAAAAATGGAACAGGTAAATGGAAGTGAATTTAACCCCTAGATCCTTATATAGAATTATATGGGAAAACATTTTTATTTTTTATTAAACACACTGAATATGAATTGAGAAATTAAGTAGTACCCAAACAACAAGTTCTAGTGATTATGGAATAGTTAGTCACACTAGTAAAAAAAAAACAGCAACACAAAAATAACCTATTAAATTATTCACTAGTAATTATAAAAACTGAAGTCAAACAGTAAAAACAGCAGTGTTGTTGAACGAACAGTCATATAGCAAAAATATTGCACACATCTGCACAAATAAATAAGGTTGATCTTAGACCCATCTGAAGGGCATGACTCATGCATGCTCTGTGCTTGTGGGACAGTCCCACATCGGCTATTTACAAAATCGAATGTGGTTTTGTCTCCATGATGGTATACCAAGAAAAACGGAACTTTAATAGCGAAGCCATTTATTGCTTTATAAGCAGATTTTAGGACTTCACTTACCAGACTTATAGGTTTTCAGTGGTCCTTTGAGACTCTTCAGCATTGCATTGAAATTGCATGCATTTCTACATGCATAAATATCCAGAATTTTCCACATTTAAAAAATTATTGTCATCAAAAATATAAATCAAGACTGTGACCATATAAAAAGGAAGCCAACAAATAAGTATATTTCTTCAGAAAGTTCTTTTTTTTTTATTCCAAGAAAAAAAGAGCATTTTCATCCCGAACAAGAAAATAAAACAAGATTATATTAATCAATTAATTAAGAGGATAAAGTATGACTTTTTTTTCAATAACTTTTCGTTTCCCGGTGTTTTCTATAATGATATCAGTCATGTTTATTTTCACATGCACCTAAAGAAGTCCAATGATGGTGTGAATGGTATAAGAAAGAAAAGGAGTGGTTAGGTGAGTATCACAACAATGGGCCATTACTGCTGGATGGCTGAGGCCAGTGATGGACTGATGGATGGATGGATGGATGGATGGGGAAGGAAAGGAAGGACAATGTGAACTGCATGGTGATGGAGAGAATGTGACTGGTTTGATCCCCATGTATCTGTCTCCTGCTTCAGATGCAGATTGTGCCTTATCCCTCCTTTATCAACTGCTGTCTGGAGAAGGTTCTCTATGCATGGCGTTTTTCTTCATGCTGTCGAGGTATTCCTGTTGTGACACGGCCAAGACGGACGCCAATATCTCGTCATCTTCCCAGTCTGTTAGGCCTGTTGCAAAACAAGAGCAACAAAACACATTATGGTTTGCTGATGCAGATAAAAACATAGCCTTTTATATAAACCACAGGTCAAAACATTTTGCACATGACTGAAATTATCGTCTAAATACTTCTGCTTAATTTCTTGAAATTAGTTTTATAGATCACGGCATGCACTGCCTGTGAAATATTGCGTTTTAAAATATTTTAAAATATTTTTATGTATTTAATAAGAAAGAAGTCTCTTATGCATGCAAAGGCTGCATTTACTTAATTAACAATATAGTAAAAATTTTAATATTGTGTCAACTTATTTTTATTTAAATTTATTTTAAAATGTAATTTATTCCTGGGATGCAAAGATTAAATTCCAGCATCAAAGAACAGGATTCATTTGAAGTAGACTTTAAACATAAGAGTAAATATCTTCTAAATATTCTAAATTCTAAATCTTCTAAATAAAAACTGAACTTGTAATATTATTTAACAATATTACTGTTCTTATTTTATTTTTGAATGAATACATGCAGCCTTGAAGAGCAGAAAAGACTTTCAAAAACATCTTAATTATTCAAAACGTTTGACCAGTAATGTAAAATTACATTTTAGAGGCTTAAAAGCCAAACTGATAGCAAATGTGCAACATACATATCCACTTCATAAAAAGCTTTTACTACTATTATCAAATGTGCATAACAGCAATAGTAAAGAACGAGTAGGTGTGTCCATCTTTTCAGACTGATGTATATCCATTACAACAGTTACAAAAACATTCCCTCCCTATTTATACCTTCTTAAGTTCTTTAAGCTGATGTCAACAGTAGCTGGGGTGTGCCGATACTCAGCTGCAATCAAATGTATTTAATGGCACATAACGACTGTACATGCTGTTTTCTGCATGAGTGCTGGGTACAATTCACACAGCTCCACACTGAATCACATGGATCACATCACAGATTCAAGCTGTGTGAGACGCATGAGGAAGGCAAGTGAGCGCCGTGATTAACATGGCATTCCTGAGCCCTGGATTCTTTCAGGCTGAATCAGGCAGGACAACTAGACGAACTGGCAAGCGTGATTTCACTTCCTCACCAAAAGCAGTAGGGGACATCTCTTGCATAATGGCCCGATAGCCCAGTGCTGGGTACAGAGACACCAGAGAAGACGAGGTGGGTCTGTCTGGTCCAACACAAGCCTGGTTACTGGGACCTAAATGGTGAGACAGAACACGAGAAATCTGTATTTTGAAAGACTAAAGTTCAGAGATCCATGTGGCTTCTCCTGCAGTGCTTATGGGGGCGGTTTATTCATTTATTTATTTTGTGCATAGTGATATTAAAATAAAGCATATTTATGCACAAATAGCCATTACTGCATTGCATCTGTACAATTAGATTTGAGGCTTTATTTTTAATTACTTAATGAACATTCTCAATTATAATTATGTTTTATTACATAATTATTCTATTCATCATATGCATTACTGTTGTATAATACTGTAATAATTGCTGTAACACTGTTTGTTTACATTAAAATTAATATTATTTTTTTTTTATAAAGTATCAAATCCACATATTAGAATGATTTCTGAATGATCATGTGAAATGCTGAAATTTCAGATTTGTATCACAGAAATAAATTGCATTTTAAAACACATTCAAATAGAAAATAGTTATTTTAAATTGTAACAATATTTTACAATATTACTGTTTTTTTTACAGTATTTTTGATTAAAGAAATGTAGCCTTGGTGAGCAGAAGAGACCTTTAACAGTAGTGTACATAATACCTTTTGAACTGCACAAACAGGCTTCCTTTGTGCCAAATATAATTCATATTTAATTCCTTTAGATTTTAAAGATTTTAAATACAACCCGGACATGTTCTTGACATGTTTGTTTCCTTATAATCGGTTTAATTATCCATGAACATCATGTGACATTTACCCTATAAATGGGCTTGCTGGAGGAAACGTAAACACTGCTAACAGACCTGGGGCACAGGGTGATGGGGGTTTGGATAGTGCGAGGGCCGCTCCGGCCGGGGAGGGGGGCTTAGTGGGTGTGTCCGAATGTGAAGGATCAGGAATCTCTGGAGAAGGGGCGGAGCTGCGCTGCCGTGGGGATCGGGCGCTCCATTCTTCCAAACCACTGGAGGCTGCAGCCGTGGCCGAGCTGCACGTAGCACTGGCCTTACGAGGCTGAGGGAGCAACACAAGTAAACACATCCATTCACAAATGATAAGCGAACAGACACTTCGTATCTTTAAAGTCTGTCATTTAAAAAAGTAAACATTCTTATTCAAGGACACTTACGGAAAGGAGGTTTGAGTAAAATATGTTATATATATGTTCGTTAGATCAAAAGACCATTTTTTTCTTTCTGATACACTGGTGTCAGTCAGTTCAAGAAGTGATTTATAAGAAAGCCTACTGTTTCTGTGAAGAATGGTCTTCTTCTCAGCTGGCTGAAGTGTGAAAACGCAAACCACACGGGCTGCAGGTATTTGCGTAGCCGATAGTTTTAGCTATGTGTATCTTAACCAATGAAGCACTCATCACTGCTTGCTTGTGAAAAATTCCTATGCGATCAGCATCAAACCAGTGATTACTTTATGACGCCAAAGGTTTTTGTGACTAACTACCTGATTCTTACAGACAATTCTGTTGATTAAAATAAAAATGCAGCTTCTGATGGAATGAAACATGTAGTCATATGGTTAGCACACCTGCCGTGCCTGTTTCTCCTGGTCTCGAAGCCACTGTAAGTATGATTCTCTGGCCACCTGCTCTTCTATGGCCTCGTTGGTGGCTTCCCAATCCGTGGCCCTTTTCTTGTCCTCCAGCATCTGTTGCTCAATCCAGGATTCCTCTGATGTTTTAATGGCATTCTTCATGAGTGACTGGTCTGCAAACTGCATAGAGACAGATACAGAAGAAGGGATAAATACCACATTTTAGCCCACAGGTGACAGGTGAGAATGTTTCTGCTCAAGCACGTTGAAGATGAGTTGACTTGTGGGGAATGAAGAAACACTTTCTCCTATATGCAAATTAGGCAATAAATTATTTTCTACAAGTGGATAAAAGACATTCATTTCATATCAGAAATACCGAACGCATTTCATAAAACATAAAATCTCTCACAATTCAGACTTTTTTTCTCAGAATTGCAAAATCGCAGTTTTGACTTATTCTTGCGAATGGAAGATATAAAGTCAGAATTGTTAGATATAAGCATATTCTAGCTATAAAGTTTGAGTGGGAATAAAAGGACTAATATGTTCTCAGAATTGTGTGATTCCAAGGCAGAGAGTAAAAACTGTAACAAGCTCCATCTTGAGACAATCTACATAAAATTAACTATTTCAAAAACATGGTGTCTTTAAAAATGTGACGTAAAGTGCTGAACTCTGGTCAAGCCAGTTGTGACAAGAATAGTATGTACGCTTATTTTGCCTGTCATTTTCTTCATGAGAGACAGAGGCAGAGTAAGGGTAAAGGCCACGGCTTCGGCCCTCAGGTGACAGGTGATGCTTTCTGAATGCTTCTGCTCAAGGAAAAGCTCTCACAAATATTAAGCCATAAGCTTTTTTTAAGAAACACGATTAGTGTGATCATAATCGTAACAAATTCTAATTTTTCACATTTGGCCCCCAAACTTTAGAACAGCCTCTCTGATAACGTTCGGGGTTCAGACACACTCTCTGTTTAAATCTAGATTAAAGACACATCTTTTTAGCCAAGCATTCAAATAAAGCATCTCAACTTTTCCTGCAGTTATATCTGATCAAATGTTCATTATTAATCTTTCAGCTCCGGATTAACAAATCTTCATTTTCTTAGTTTGAACAGCAGCTACGCTAATCTTGTTCCTATTTGTTCTGTTTCTAACATGGGAATGTCATCTCGTGGTAACTAGGAATTAACAAGCTCCAGCCTGGATCAAGAACACTTAAGAAGACATGATGCCAACCCCACAGAGGACTTCAAATGATGCCAACCCTGGAACAACACACAGCACTAATGAAATCTTCGATTGTTCCTTGTCTGTTTGATTGTTAAATTGATCTTTATCCAGTGGTGGAGGAAGTACATAAGTTTAGTACTTAAGTAAGATGTTGATGTAGTAATTATACTTTTACTTAAGTATATATTTTGCAGGGTAGTTGTACTTTTACTT
>JAUCMT010000154.1:3840129-3852872 GCA_032357475.1 Enteromius thamalakanensis | reverse complement strand
CCAGAACACTTAAGAAGAGATGATGCCAACCCCACAGAGGACTTCAGATGATGCCAACCCTGGAACAACACACAGCTCTACCGAACTCTTCGAATGTTCCTTGTCCGTTCAATTACGTTATTAATTGATCTTATCTCACAACTATGACATATCTACACGTACAAGCTACTACTACATATACAGTAAAACATTACTTTGGTGTAAAGCTGCTTTGTATCATGAAAGGCGGTATACAAATAAATTTGAATTGAATTGAACGATCATACCTCCATACAATACACTTACTTTTACATTTAGCAGAGACTTCTACCAAAAGTGACTTACAAATGTGGGCCAAGGAAGCAATAAACATCAAAAATGAGCACTATAACAGGTCTGAATTAGCCTACCGTAAGACATATAGCAAGGAATTTCTAAATTAATATAATAAATAAAAATACAAGGGACAGAATAGAAAAAGAATAGATAGATAGATAAGATCTTGATGCATGTCAAATAACACTTTTTAACAGTATGATGCATTTCCTCCAGCAATCTTTGTCTAGCTTTTCTGGACAACGTTACCTTCACATTGTTAAAGTTACAAAGCTATTGATCAATCTTTTAGGAGAGTGATAATGGAAATGTTCACATCAGCGGTCCCTTTCAGCCACAAATTAGTCGGAGAGCTCCAGCACACACACACACACACACACACACTGCAGCTCTGTTTTTGATAGGAAGGCATGATCCGTCTTTGATCTGCCCGGCTTAAATTATCACAAGGCATGTGGCACGTAAACAAAACAGTGTGCTGTTAATAGGGCTCCCCCAAAACCACAGACGTGTGGAATGTTTCCCCTCTCTTCCCCCCCAGAGCAGTCTGGGAAATGGGACACTGCGGGTCACACTTTGTTGTCTCTTTGTGGCTTTGATGACGACAGTCGCCAAATTCAGACTCTGGATCAGCTGACGGAACTGCCAGAGTGAATGGGAGGAACAATCTGACGAGACACTGTTTTCAATGGACTTCCTAATTCACAAACCCACAATGACTTTTTCAAACACTCCTGAATAGGAAATACAGGTCATTACTGCATTTCAAAAAATTAAACATGGTAAAAATGGCTGTTCTTGCACAAGCAGATGGAGGTGTACGTGCAGGAATACACATAGACGATAGTAACACCATAGTGCAAAAGCAATTAGCATATTTCACATTGAAAATCCAGCACAGTCGCAAACAATCACCAGATATTCTCACCTTAACGACACTTAAAAAAGACTTCTTCATTAATACATCACACCATGTTACCAAAAACGAATCTGTTACTTATTTTTAGTGCTGTCAAATGATTAATCGTGATTAATCGAATACAAAATCAATGTTTTTATTCACATAATACATCTGTGTATTTTTATTATTAAATATATGTTGCAGATACCCACCCCTGGTTTGAAGGCAGGAAGTCCGAGCCCAACTCCAATTGTGGCTTTGTTGGGATTCACTACAGAGTTGTAGTGAATGTTCCGATGGTAACTAACTCTGATCGGCTCGTCATTATTTTGATGAATGCCATGGAACGTGTTGATTGGTTCTAAATGAGGCCATCAAAATAACATTTAGAAACACAGAGAACAAAGAACAAGATTTACTAAAGCATCAATATAATAGCAATATGCATCACATCAACATTATGCATGTAAATATAATTCCTTGCAATACCAATAAATCCATGAAACAACTTTCAAATTGGTCATCGCTATTTATTAAAGTACTTGAATGATGGTATATAGTGAAATGTACGCAAGTCAGTTTTATGGACGCTGTTATGCAAATTCAACTCACCTGTGCCGTACTGATAAACTTCCACTGGCCGATTGTACATCTCTGCCATAGCCTGCATCTCAATATGGTTTCCATGACAGTTGTTCTTCCTCTTTCTGTTGATGTATGTAGTAAAGTCCTCTGTCACATAGTTTGAGAAGTAATCTGCATTTTTCATCTGCAAGTAAAATCAAACAGAAAGCATGCATTTAATTCAAATGCAATGAGGTTTTGTATACTCTGATGATCCCAAAGAACATTACATACCAAGTAATCCATGCAATGTTTGCGGACGACTTCATGCATATCTTGGTCTCCATAAACCTGATCAGCTGTAGAAAGATGATGATACCAGGGTTATTTGCAAATAAACACAACATGATCTTTGCATGCATTCATTTTACAACAGTTTGTAACATTTTATTGGACTTTCTTCAATTTCTTGTAGGGTCTCTGCAAAATTAAAAGTGATTTATGTCATTTATTTCATGGCACACACTGTTTTTGGTGAACTTTATTTTTGTTACAGCTAGGTCTTTACTTTTATAACATAAAAAAAGGTAAAAACAATACGGTTCAAGTTAGTACCTGCATAAAGTTAGCTTTAACACCTTGTTAAATGACAGTGTTGCAAGTAACCACTGAGTAATCTTGAGAGGATTGACAGGCAAATTCTGTAATGCATGCATGCGTGCAATACTACATGTTTCAATCCGCAAGCCCCACATTTGGCGGGCTTTATCATAATCGTTTATGTGCGAGTGACTCAAAGCAAGACAAGGGGCCCAAATATGGTACCGATGTAAACAAACAGCCTTACGAGCTCCGCTCAGAGGCCGACACCTTTTCCTTTCAAAAGCAGCAATATGCAAATGAGCCTCAGCCTCAAAGCTCATTCCGGCTAGTCACATGACCACTATCCGCAAAGATTCTGAGAATCTCTTAGTCAATTTCCTCTTTCGCAGTATCGGCCTACTTCTGTTGTGACACTTCTGAACAGAGTGTGGAAGTTGCACTCGCCTCGCTAAAAAAAAACAAGCTTTAAATGAAAGATCAAACAAACGCACAAATACAGGTGCTTTATTTATACACACTTGCACTTTTTTAGTTCTCTGAAGAGGCCCTGTTACCCTGCCTATATGTTATCTGATACAGTGGTGTAGGGTTTGAGAAAGAGGATGCTGCTGGTGGAGAAACTTTGGTTTGGTTTAACGTCTAGTCGATTATCCTACAGCAAAAACTTTTTCATCACTGCTAATATGCTCTGCAATTGGCACTGACTGAACGCTCTGTACTTCTTAGGATATTAATTTGATATGAAAGAACCTGTCGTTCTGTTCCCAGCTACAACAATAGTTGCCGTTTTTTGGCAGGTCCGTGTTGTTTTCATAAGCTGGCTATAGATGTCACTCCCTAGGTCTGTCCTTTTATAAATTCTTAGAGCTTTTTATGTGAAGGCGAATGCTGTTGGTGCAACACTACAATTCAGTTCATGGAAAAATGAGCATTTACAACAATTTAACTGTTGTTTTCACTTTTCTTAATTGGTTGAGTGGGCTTGTTAGACACAGGTTCATTTATTAAAATCAGGATCTTGATATTTGAAACTGTATTTAAGATCTGAGCTCAAACAGCAGCTGGGGATTTGTTCTGTTTTTGGTTTCCCATTTGGCCTGTTGTTGGTATTTCCATCTATCTTACCTTTTCCACTCATTACAGCATGGTGCAGTGGATAATCAGACCCGTTGTCAGTGGGCGCTGCGGGGGAGAGTCAGGGATTTCCCTTCGCTCCTTTGCATTATTCTGACTCATGTGTGATGATAAACACCTGCCTTCATTTTTTTTCCTGATTTCACCCCAAATTTGAATAACAAACAGCTTTACTATAGTGTTGCTGCCACGTGGGGCCTTGACATTTTGCATGAACAAACAGTGAGGACTAATAAGGAAAGATATTTCCTTAAGTATATGTTGACCTAAATTGCATCTTCAACATTTAGACTTCGGGTTTAGGGTTTTTCAAAAATGCTAACTTCAAAGGGGTACTACACCTAAAATGTTCATCATCACTTACCCTAATGTCTCTCCAAACCAGTATGACTGTCTTTCCTCTGTGAAACACAAAAGAAATCTTGAAGACTGTTGAGGTCCAAACACAACTGGACCACACTGACTTATTTTATGGACAAAAAAAACACTGAGAGGCTTTTCAAGATATCTTCTACAGGTTTGGACTGACATGAGGGTAAGTAAATAATGCCCATTTTTAATCCTGAACCATGCTATGGCTGTGAGTAAAAGCCACACGGCACACTGAGAGATTTTTAATACTTTCATTTGTGATCAAACTAACCACATAGCAAGTATCCCAAGCACAATTGGCAATAGGGTTTGCAAATCTAAACAAATACTTAGATATATATTTATAAGGTAATATAAAAGGTTAGAATATAAGGTGTTCTGAGTGGTTTCTAAGATGTTTTCAGGGCTGTTCAGAGTGACATTACCAAGTTTTTGCCTGTTGACCAGTCAAAAACGCCCGCTTATATTAAAAAATGAAAAGTGAAAGTGACATGTGGCCAACTATGGTGACCCATACTCAGAATTTATGCTAAGACTGCATTTATTTGATTAGTAAAAAGGAAACCCAATTAATAGATATTGTAAAACATTTTGAAATAACTATTTTTGGCTTTTTTGCTTTAATTAAGACAGGACAGTGAAGATAGACGACAGGTAGCAGAGTGGGAGAGCCAGGATTTGAAATTGGGATGCCCTTACTTTTCTATTTTACAAGGAATACTTCACCCCATAATGGTACTTTTGTCATTGTCATTGTTTCAAACCTGTAAAAGCTTTGTTCACCATCAGAGCATAATTTAAGATATTTTGGATGAAAACCAGGTGGCTTGTGACTGTCCCACTGACTGCCAAGTAAAATGCACTGTCAAGGACAAAAACAGTGGTTTTCAAGCTTATTCCTGGGGAGCCACAGCTCTACACATTTTGCATGTCTCCCTAATTAACACACCTGATCATCAGCTCCATGAACTCAATGCGCAGAGCAGTGGGTCCTGAGAAACAGGATTGGTCTAGAAAGATATGAAAGAGATCATCTGAATACTCTATCTGCCATCAGTGGTTCAACCATGTTTCCAAGCATACGCTATGTGTGTCCAGCACATGCTCTCCAAAATGGGAGTACAGTGACGTTGCAGTTCTGAATTGTTCAATGAATTTCTGTACAAAAAATATTCTCATTGCTTCATAACAGTTGAACCACTGATGGCAGATGGAGAATTCAGATGATCTCTTTTATACTTTTCTAGACCTTGACAGTGCATTTTACTTGGCCGTCAAAAGGGACAATCAAAAGCCTCCCGGTTTTCATCTAAAATATCTTAAATTGTATTCCGAAGACGAACAAAGCTTTTACGGTTTGGAACGGCATGTGGATTATTAGGGTGAAGTAACCCTGTTAATATATATTTAACATGTAATTACTTTGCTCGAAATGCTCAAAAACCATTTTTAATGTAGTGCTGTCAAAAACGATTCATTGAAATAAAAGTTTTTCTTTACATAATATATGTGATTATGCTGTGTTTATTGTTACGTTTATATTAAAACACACATGTACAGTATTTACATGTAAATGCATTTATATATTTATTTTCTAATATTTAATCAAAATATATTTAATATATAAATTTATTTTCATTAAATATATACATGCATGTGTTTGTATTTATACATACACTTAATAAATATACACAATACATTCAAATATATTTAAACTTATTTTGGATGCAATTAATCAGGATTAATCGTTTGACATCACTAATTATTATCAATGTTTAATACTAAGTTCAAAAGAACAGCATATCTACAATAGAAATATTTTGCAATATCATATATGTCTTGACTGTCACTTTTGATCCATTTAATGCATCACGATTGAATAAAAGTCTGCACCCATTTTATGCAAGTTGCATCTTTGTTGCTTTATTTATCAGAACCTATAGATTAATAAATTAATTTTGTTAATTGTGTTGATAGTCTTTTTAACAGATGAAAAAGATTACTGTAGTATAGATTCATTTTAAGGATCTCTGAAATACAATTTCTTTACTGCAACGATCAGTCTGCAATAGGTCGTTTCCCAAACACTAAAAGCGAGTGGTTGACCTCTCTGCAGCCAGCAGGCTCACTGACGAGAAGAGGTAGACAGTGAATAAAAAAAAAAACGGAATAGAAAAACCCGCTTGGTAGGTCTACCATGAAAGAGCGATACCGCTGATAGAATTCATGAGAAAAGAGAAGAGCAGAGGTCCACCGAGCAAGAGCAAAACCACAAGCTGACTTCCACTAATGTAGGCCACAGATAGAGTCTTGTTTCTAAGAAAGGGGCAGGCCTAGCTAACAAGAGAGAGTTTAGACCTGCCCTTGAGGTCTGGTGGTCATTGATAAGGTTTATCCTCGAAAAGCAGGGCCACAGTGACATCACAATGAGCTGAATTAAAAGAAATGAAGATTCCCAGGACTTTACACACCCTACGTGAGGAGCTTCATTCACGTATTTCAGCAGCTGGAAATGTGCCATATGTAAAGAGCATGAACGCTCTGAAGAGAAACGCAACTGCAAATGAAGACAGCTAGACAGCAGCAACCTATGTTAACCTACTAGGGTTAAAAAATATCAGACACACTCAACATTCAAAATCTGGGATAAAGTTTAAGGATTTTAAAATCATGAGGAAGAAATTTGCATTTCTATGACTGAACGTAAGCAAATACCATGCTGAAAAAACACGATTATCAGGTTTTGTTCAAGGGCTGCTGTCATGAAAGCAATTTTAAAGCAAGATATACATTTTTCAATTCCCACTCATACTGTGTTTACAATGTGTAAACCTAAATATTTCTTTCCTTAAAATTAAATTAACTAAAAAAAAGAAAAGAAAAGTCTCTAAATATGTTATTGAAGCAATCAGCTGTTACGTCAATTTTAACATAAAGCAAAGATTGCATAAAAGGCAACTATAAGAGGAAATAAAAGATATAAATAGTGACAAAAAACAACATACATAAACAATATATAAATATATCTAAAACATAAAAATCACCCTTAGCGTCAAGTCTAATTTATGACTCAATGATCTAGTCAAAATGGTTAAAAGCCCAAAAGAAGCAAAGCCCATCATTAAATAATGTTGTAGATTTAAGTCTACTCCTCACACAAAGCTTTAGAAAACCTTAGAAGAACTGTCATTTATTGTACACATCAATAGAAAAGCTTATATGAGACTTCACTGTACTCATCCCCCTGAAATCCCAGCACCCATTCATATGCATGATATAGAAAAGCATGGTCAGAATGCCCCATCAAAATCCATTTTATATTTTACAGAATACACACAGATTGAGCATCAACTCAAGTAAATATGTCAGAATGGTTTTGAGTGACCTATTCCTTTAGCTATTTTACAATTGCTTCATGGTGCAAACAAGATGTAAATATAGATAGAAGTGATATTAACTGTAAGTAAAGTGAAGACGCGGCTCAATTCAAATACCACAGGAAAAAAACATTGTTTATTGTGATTAAATGACATTTGTTTAACACAATCTAAATAAATGGATGACTTATTGAAAGTTAAAATTTTGCCCTGTTATGACGATGCATGACATGTGACAACATCAATATGGCGGATGTAGTACGTACTATATCAAACTATATAGAAAGTACTTTTTAACGGATGGGTAGTTCAATTTTAAGTGTGGTACCTACTTAAGCAGTATGCCATTTCGGACGCAGCAGGTGTCTTATATGTATATTTTTCTCAGAAAAACAAAACGCAAATATGCAATTGAATTATTAAATATATATATATATATATAAATATATATAATAACAAACAATAATAATTTGCAGCAGTACTATACTTATTGTTTTTATGCTTAAACCTTTTTTCGTCTTTGAGGCATGACTTAAAAGATATTTTTACTATAGTTACATCCTTACACCTTGATGCCCCATCTCCAAATATGACCGTGTGGAACATGAGCTTCAGAGTTCATCCAGATAGAGCTGAGGTCACCGCTCTGACCTGCACTCCTGTATGCTCCTTGACTCTAACTGAGTCAACTGCTCACAAGATCATTTAACAGACCACGTCCACCTCGACACCCGATCAGTAAACATGCTCTTCAAACAAATGAATCGATGGGGCACTCTAAAAACAGACATCAGTTACAGCAGGCCCAAAGGTAACTCCACTCAACGGCCTTATTGACTACCATGTGTTCTGTTCACTTATCTCTGAGCCTCAATACGCTCTCAATTTGAGATTATGATCATATAGATCAATGCATATTGATTCCCAAGTACGTTGTGGGATCAGATCACAAACATATTTATAAAGTACACTCTGTGCTTTCCATAGCTAAAAAAGTACAGTTAGATATTAAATAATGGCTTATGCACGGACTGAACAGAGTTGCATTAGTGCCAGAAAAGTCAGCCAGTGATCATGAGCGTGTTGAGTAACACAGAGCTTACTATTGCTCCAGAAACACACCGACGGTCAAATACACTCATTCATGCTCACGAGACTGTATTGCAACCAGGCATGCTGTCTACTGGCACAGTCCATGCAGGTCATGGAGGTCCACTGAAAATCCAGCGTAAACCCCAGGCTTGAATTATGTGTCTGTACGATTTCATCAACAGCTTGGTTTTGTAAGAAATGACGCCAAGACATGGCGATGACAATCTGTACATTGGCAATAGAAGATGCAGCTCTTGGTGGTGTCTAGGTGAAAGTTGGAGAGACTTGCTGAGCATCTGCCTTCCAGATGTGCAAAAGTTCATGACAAAGCTACGACTGAGAAAACTAAGTAAAAGGGTGCAGACGGTCTTATCACAAGCGCCGTCTGCAAGTCAAGTGATTGAGACCATTTTACAACCGGGTTTCAAAATGGTTTTCGGTTAAACGGACATTATAAACAACGTTTGCGTTAGATTAATCGAAATATGCTCCTTGACTTTTGCTCTAAAGCGCATGGTCAGACTTGCTGGTTTACGCTGGATCAAACTGGTTAACATCCTCAAGTTCTAGACCATTTCCCATCTCTTAGAAACCAAGCATGATAAAAAGGTGTTACGTGAGCAGTGCATATGTTGAAACCTGTACTTTCCTGTTCTAGAAGGGGTCGATCAATGGTATGACAAGGAATCTACTAGCAACCCTTGATTCCAGCATGGCTTCAAACTTTGCTCCATGTTTGCCACAATACATGATCTCTGGGAGTCGAATACTATGCTGCACCAGATAGTTGAAAGCTGACCTATGCTTTTTATGTTTCATGTTCACAAATATCCAGTGCATTGACCTTTTTGTGACTGATTTGAAGATTTATGTAAGCTTAAAATTCAATACTTCAAGTTTTATGTTTAGTTTTAAGTGATAATTCACCTCTAAATGAAAATGTTCTGAAGTTTAAAACAAAGGTCTTAAGGGTTTGGAACGACATGAGGGTGAGTAATTAATGACCTAATTTGTTTTGGGGTGAACTAACCCTTTAATTTTCCTAATGTTAAATGTAAAATTTTAGACACTTCATGCAGTTAACTAGCAGTTTTTCTGATATAACAAAGAGCAAAGATTATCAGACTGTGATGCTGGAGGACAAAACACTCATATAAAATTAATCAACTAGATGGATGGGTACACGGTGCATCGCGTAAGTGCACAGTGTTCAGTACATTATTTGGGACACCACTTATGTGTGTTTCTTATGCATACAATGCAAGTCATCTTGGGGTGAACTCCCCTTTACCCGAGGGGAAAGTGGGTAGAATCTGTGTAGAAAGGAATTTCAGCCACACCTTCGCGTTTCCCGCTCCGTCAAATCATGTTATGGCATTTGTGGCATCTGCTCTACAATCACAACAAGATGACGAACTGCAAAACGAGAGGAATGCAGCCTAGCTGTCTATCAGAGGTTCATGGCAGGGCACAGACAGCTTTGTTTACTACAGAAGCAGGTATCTGGAAGAGATCCCGCAGTGCGTGCAGGGAAAAATAAACAGGGCTTACATTGGAATGCGCTTTGCATATGATGGGGATTTTTATATACAGATTCAGCCACGTGAGGCAGAGGTTAGTGTTGCTTCAGGTGAGGCTGTTCTTAGCCCTGCATCTGACAGGGTGCCTCAGATAGATCAGAGAAAATAACATTTGTTCCTGAAATAGAACCTTGCTTAAGTGAAAAGTGAAAACAACAACTGACTCGACAGAAGGAAGTAGACTTATTTAAACTAAATTCTAGGGAAATGGAGGAGAAAAAAAGCCTAGATAACGAATACAAAAGGGTTATTTTGCAATATCTCATGCAGAAGTTCTTGGAAAGCATTAAAGTAAAGCAAGAAGCAACTGTAGGCTGAGTGTTACAGCTATACTTTTACCAAACAGCACTACATAACCAATGTTCAATAAACAATTGCATTTATTAGCGGTGTTTGCAAGGGCAAACATGGCTTTTACTATTGCTGATATTTATGACTAGCGATTTGAAAAAAAAAATTGCAATAGAAAAATTATTTCTATTTAATGTTTTTATTGCAGTAGTTAACAGTTGGTAGTTTTATTAATTTTAGTTTACTTAAAGTTACTGAAATATGACTTGAAATAACTTGAAAAAACTAAATTTTTCTAATATCTAATATTTGTTTTATATTATTTTTTTCAAACTTTTTTTTTTTTACTTTAAAAAAAAAAAAAAAAAAAAACTTTTTTTTAAATTTACCAATAATACTAATTTACCAAATTTCATTAGTTTTAGTTAACAATAATTGCCCCGCTAGTTTTAATAAACAATAAAAGCATTGCAAAAAGTCCAATCAGATTTTAGAGCCATAACTATGCTTTTTGAATATTTATTTAAATACAGATCTTCTAGCAAACTTCACGTCACGGCCAGACTGTTACAGGCCAGGTGAAGAGGTCCACCCACATACTTTTATCCCACTATATCGAAATTGGCCTGGAAAGAGGTTGTCTTTGATAAAATGCACAGCCGACACTGCTGCACTTCAGAAGAAATGTGCAAATCCAAGCCAAAAACAAATAGGCGCACTGTTACTCGAACAAACATTCAACTTCTTTCAGTGTAGGATTACGATCCACCGCGTAACCCTATTCTTCAATGGACGACTGGAAAAATAAAGCATTTAAAAAGGGCTCTTGTTACAGTACAAGAATCTGCACCTTCTAACCCGCTGACCTGCGGACAAGCATTCACATAAGACGGCTGAGCTATTGATGCCAGAGTTCGCAAAATACATTGGTTAAGCTGTTTTAAAGAGCCCAATTAGTGTTTGTTTAGGTGGCTGGGTCAGGTCGCCCCACTCCTGAGAGTAAACAGCCAGTGTGTGTGTGTTGGTGATGATGTCAACTGCTTCCCTGTTCGCTAAAGACCAGGTCGCACTCTGGAAAGAGGGGCAGTGCTCTGGATAAGCAGCAGAGTAGCACTGGAAAAGAGAGCAAATGCTGGGAGCTAGGGCAGGGATCTAACACATGACACCGTTTCCCACGTATCAAAGGAGAAGCGCATTCCCAACACGAAACCCTGCACAACAATTACTGCAGCACAGAATACCTGCAAAGTTTTGGCCAGGATGTGGTGATTCAGACTCAGTGATTCACAACAAAACTGTTTTTAAAATAAGGCCACGGCTCTTTGAAACCACACTAAAGCGGGACATTACAACAGTTGTTAAACATTGTAGATTGGAGGATTTAACTCACGACAGCCAATCAAACAGCTAATGTGTGAAACCACAAAACCTTTTGAAAGCTTTTCTTTGTAATAGCAAAACTGAAACCTCAGCGGCATACTTCTCACTATCAGAAGGCACAGGTGTTTGTGGAAGCATGTGTGGAAGCATAAGTGTTAACTTAAATGAAACATACTCCCCGATGATGTGGTAAAACGTGAGTGGTCTGATCAGAAAAAAGTAGCCAGCCGACACTCATCATTTCCACTTATTTTCCTTCATTTGCAACAAACGGGTTTCTCATGATCTAAAATTATTTACATCTTCTGCTTGAATGCAAAGTATTAGTTTTGTGGACAAATATAAATTGTAGGTACATTAATTTTTTTCTTCTGTTAAATATAAATGCATAAACGTGTCCCCGGAGCGTAAAATCAGTAAAACAGTCAGTTATTTAAAAATTGAGATTTAGACATTATCTGAAAGCTTAATAAATGAGCTTTTCATTGATGTATGGTTTTTAGGCTAGGACAATATTGGTTGACATGGTTGAATATCTGGAATCTAAGGGTTGAAAAAAAATCTAAATATTGATAAAACTGTCTTTATGCGATCCAAATTTAACTTAATTTACTAATGATTTTTGACATAATCTATAAATTTGAGTCTTATTTTTGGCTATTGTTACAAACACCTGGGTGACTTAAGACTTGGTGGTGGTTTTGTGCTCAATGGTCAAAAACGCAAAAAGACTTAAGCTTGATATTGAAAAAAGCTGTCCATAAAGTTAAAGTTTTGCAAATAACTTGGTTTCGGGAGGATCGCTGAACTAGTAATCAAACACAGCTGATAGCTCATTACCTAATCATCCCTTGTTTGTTCGCGCCCAATCAAATCTCTCCCCTTCACTATAAATTCTCCCAGCTTTCATTTCCCCGCATCTCGCTTTCGCGCATCCCTCCTCCTCCCCTTCTCCACCCTTTTCTTCAAATCGTACGCCTTTCCGGGGGGGCAGACGGTGAACGAGCCGAACGCCGAACTCTTGCCCACGCTAGGGTTTCATCCACTAGGGTTCGGAGTTCTCCCGGCTCGCTCCCCAGACAGCTCGCCAAATTCGCTTCATTATTATTACAAGGAAAGCGTGAACTCTTGAAA
>JAUCMT010000154.1:3823283-3836947 GCA_032357475.1 Enteromius thamalakanensis | reverse complement strand
ACAAATAAATGCTCAGCAATAAACAGAATTCAGTGGAATTCTTCCTGAATTGAATTCCACTTCCTGTAATTCTAATTCAAATTCCATTTCCTATCAGCTACATGCCGTTCCAGTTCCAATTCCATTCCAGGAAGTGAATTGGAATTTACTATTCATTCTCAATTCAATTCACGTATGGCCCCAACCCTGGTACGAATTGTTTTGTGAAACGCACATACTTCTTTGCAAATATTAAGGATGATTTATTTTTTTTTATGCAATTTTGTGAACAAACATCTAAATAATAATAAAATGATAATAAATAATAAAATAATAAAATGTTTTGAATGATTAATGTGTCTAGAGCAGCACAATGATTTCTGAAGGATCATGTGACACAGTAGACTGGAGCAATGATGCTAAAAATTCACCTTTGCTTTAGAGGAATAAATCAAATTCTTAAGTAAATTAAAATAGAAATAATAATTTTAAAATTGAAGAGCATTAGAGACGAAATGTTTATACAGAATCATATAATATCAAATTTAAACATTATTATATTATCATTCAATTTGTCACGGAAACTTAATTAAAGTTAAATCAAGCAGATTGCATTGCATTGTGAGATCAGTACTGTACTGTAGATAGTACTGTTGTGACATGGCACACTACTAAAAGCAGGGGATTCTGTGCTTATAGATAGCATGATGCCAAACTGAAAATGACAATCACCCAAGTTTTAGATGATGGTCAATAGATGAATTAGATAACATCTACTAATCTTTTGACTTGAAGTGAACATCAGATGGTTAATAATGTACCCACCGACAGCTCTGAAGAGGCAGGCACCATCTTCCTTCATTTTTTTGATGACAAATCCTTTCTTTTCCCGGAGTGCTTTTTCAAACCAATGTTCCTGCTGTAACAGAGACAGAATTTCAGAAAAAGACACAGTGGGAGATCATTATAATGTGCTTGATGAACAGACAGACTTTTAATGAGAGCGTTATTGTTGGTAACATTTATTTTGCACATCTAAAGTTGTCAAGAGCATCACAAAGAAGCTCACACTTTTATGCAACCAGAGGTATCAAAACTCCTTTAGACAAATAACTTCATGTTTATTTAGCAAATTTGGTTGATCACACTTTTTGCAGAATTGCAGATAATACCAATAATGTCTATTTTCTTCAATCATTATACATGATTTATAAACAATGATCAATGTGTAAGCAAAGATGGGTTTGAATATGAGAAACAGGGGTTGCGTTTCCCAAAAGATTGTAGAATAATCTCATTTAAATTCTATTTAGGCTTATGATGCTTTTGGGAAACAGAGCCAGGTTCAGTTTGAAGTAGTGAAAACCAGAAGAAAGTCGGCATTTGAACCACTAGTTCCCTCTGGAAATTCTAATGGGTTTTTGGAAATGGTGTTTTAGATTCCTGAGTAAAATAAGGTTTGTGGTTTGAACTTTTTTAGCAGCTTAAATTTGAAAACAAATTTCAGGTTCAGGTTCAAAATAATCATTTAAAGCATAATTGCTTATAAATCTTCATGTAAAATTGTCCACAGATACTATTCTATTCAAATTATTATAATATTATAAATTATCTAATTATTTGTCTCGTTTTTTTTAAATTGCATATAACTGTTAAAATGTTAGAAAACCCAAGCCATGATATAATAAAGCTATATAATTTCACAGTCAAAGTGTTTATAAGTTTATATTTATTTTAATAGTTTATATTATAAGCATTAAAGTCAACCTGAACAATCTGCAACCCATTATATTTTTAATATTAATATTTATATATGCAAGACATCTAAGATATTTTTTCATTCATGTTTTAATTTATAAATTTTTTGTTGTGCAGCAGCTTATGCAACAACAAAAAAATATGCATCTTAAGATATTAATTTAATTGTAAAAGTTTTATTATTTATCATTAGAGACAGAATAAAATAGGGGGGAAGAATGGAAAAAAATAATTCTATAAAATGTAATTGAATATTGTGATAAATACTATTGAGATACTATTTTATGCCATATCACCCAGCCCTAGTCATAATATTATGTGAAATTAAATATGCCTAAGTTTTAAAGAATAACCACTATTTAAAATATATATATAATAATAATAATTTACTCAGCCAAACATTTTAAAAACACAAGACAGACCTCTGCATCTGTAATACAATGCATGCTGAGTGAAGTCTAATGGAAAACATGTATTTCATCTTTATATAAGATACAAAGCAATAAATGCAAAGCACAATATATAAAACTGCCATAAGTCTTTTATAATTTATCATGTCATCGGATGTCACTGACATTATGCATCTTCACTTATACAATCAATATCTGCACCAGGTGTTTATCATTCTGCCCATCTATATATTGTATTTTCGATATGACTATCTCTCTATCCATCCATAATTAATCTATCTATCCATAATTTCACTAGCTATCTGTAAATATGGCTATCTATCATTCTGTTACTATTCTGTATCTGTCTGTCTGTCTGTCTGCTTGTTTATTTATTTGACAGTTTGTCTACGAAGCTGTCAGACTGTCTGTCTAGCCATCAACCAAACTCTATTGTTCTGTTTTTCTTGTTTATTATTATTTATCCATCTATCCTAGTATCTAAACACTTGTAATATTTTAAAAACAATATGCTATCTATGGTTGTGAAATTACATCATCCATCCACATACCTGTTCAACAGTCGCTGGGTCCTCTGACTGTAGTCTGGAAGCATTTTCATACTCATCCTCACTGTTATACCCAGCTCCTTCCTCCTGCTCGGGACTGGGACCCCCTCCTCCTCCGCCGCCGCCTCCTCCTCCCCCCGTCGCCCCGGGTCCGGTCCCTCCACCGGCCACCCCACCGGAGCAGGTCGCCTGTCTCCTCCTCTTACTGAGTCCAGGCCCCGAGCAGCACCCTCCCATCCCACCTCCACAGCCCACCCCTCCTGACAGCTCAGCCCGACCCCCGGACACGCACGCCATCCCCGTCGCATCCCCCGGGCCAACCGGAGACCCGGCGCCCACCGGGGGAGGAGAGGCCTGCTGCGGCCGGGAGTTGGATTCAGTGCGCCTGTCGTCTCTGGACGGCGGCGGAGCGGCTTGATATGACCAGGGTGGCGGGGAAGCGCGGGGCCTCGCACCCGGCCGGACCCCGTGGGAGTGCTGGTGCTGGTGGGGGTCGGATCCGGTCCGGCGGTCGGTGTCATCGGGGTGATCAGACACACCGACCGATGAGCTCGGCTTCTTCTTCGGCAGGATCGTCATGACCGTTCAGGGAGGGAGGGTGTCCGTTTTAACGACTCTGAACGCGTTTGAACATTTAAACTTGAGCGTCTTTTAAGTCGTAATACTCGCTAATGTGACCCCGGAGCGAATTTAATTCAATATGAGGCAGCTTTGAGGGTGAAAACGGCGGATAGCAGAACAAAAACAAACCGTCTTCCGTCCCTCGGTCCTGCTGTTGCCACACAACATCAACATACAGCTGACGAAACAGGCACGTCATTTCCGTCTCCGCCTGCTTCAGAACCTGTCAGTTGAAATGTTCATTCATTCATTCGTGTATTTTTTATTTGCCGGTCAGTACTTTATGGCCCAGTCCAATCAGAGTCCACCTCTGGTATTTATTTTCTCTAATCTGGTTATTATGAGTGTTTATTAAAGCCAAATAAAATGATGAGAGTGGAATTGAAATCAATGCATCACTACCTACCATGTGGAGCCATTTCTGGACTATTACCATGTGCTAAAAAAAAGTTAAAATGGGTAAAACCCAGGTTTCACACTGTATAAGCAAAAGTGTGTTTATGAATTTATAACTGTACAGTACACTAACAAGGAAAGATTAAATTTTCACTCTGTATTTTTTTTTTACAAATAAAAAATTGCTCATTAAATATAATATTTTGAAGCAAAAACACTTAAATAAATAAAACTTCCAATAATCTTTCTTTTATTTACAACGTATTCATTTATTTATACTGTGTATATTTTAACCTGCATAATGCACATTAATAATACAACTGGGTCCATTTGAACAAATAAGAGACATAACACATTGACCTTTTCTAAAACATTTGAAAACATAAAATACATAGTTTTTAGTAAGTATTTTGCTTAAAATACACATTAATTGAGTTTCTATTCATTCATTCATTTATTCACTACAATTTAAGATTGTTTTATGTTTCACATTGGGGTCATTCTGAACCTGGATATAAAGTACTACTTGTCAAAAATACGTTTTGTTTATTTATGAAGATATATTAGGGAAAGGTGAAATATATATATTTTTTAAAAATACAGATTTTGCATTATTTGCATTTTCAGGGTTAAGATAATATTTCAAAGTATTACCCAATAATGGAGTTTAACCCATTAAGCTGAAAGTCAATGTGAAAAAATTGATTTTACTTCTGTAATATTTCTGAAAAAATCTTTATAAAATAAAAAAGTGATATGCTTGTACTGTCTTTTTTATATATAAAATCTGGTTTTTTTCTAATTTTGTGCTTATAGCATTCCTATTTTAATTATGGTTTAATTTTGTATTCTTGAGGAACTATAAAATATATTTTATACCTCAGGTTTTGTGTGGATCTGTAATGCTGTGTGTTTTAATTATTCAACAGCACTAAAAAGAATAGAACAGAACAGAACAGAATAGAGCTGACATTTTATATTTCAAAAAGAGTACCAGAATACAATTACAGCATCTTCAGTACTTGTAAACACTTTAAATAATGCTTCCCAGCAGATCAAAATGGTTTATTTAACACATTTCTAAATTTATTTTTTGGTGTATAGCTTCAAAGGTATATGTTATTATTATAAAAAGTGTAAAAACCTATTTATAATTGGTTATGTTATGCCGAGGATAACGTATGTCAGGTGGAACTGTAAAATTTGTTAATATTTCCACTGAATTTACAAAAAAAAAGTACATATAACATGATACACATCATATTTAGTTATCTAGTGCTTTTTTGCTTTAAAGGGGGAAATGTGAAAACTAAATCTAAAAGAAAACAAGCAGGAGAACCAAGCACAGTTTTAGATATCTGCTATGAGTGTTTGTACAAAGAGAATAATCTTCAAGGGGAGACAACAAAGAGAAGCTGTATAGTTGTGGTGACATTGTGTTTATTTCTCTCAAATGTTTCTTCAGACAGTCATTTCTCCTGAACTACTGTGCACGGACGTCACAACACGTCTTAACAGTGTAAAACCATTATTGTTGACTTAATCGAAATATAACAATAATATTCCTCTATTACAAAATACCCTGCTATTCACTGAGATACAAGTAAATCGTGTAAGACGTCATTAGTGTTCTCCACCATAAGAGGGCAGAGCTGTAGTGATACATTTAGTGATACATTTAATGCTTAATCTAAGGTGACATTTTCTCTGCTCCTCTGCCAGTAATAACACACAATGTGATTTACAGTCAGTGATGAAAGAACATCTTAAGAACATGTGACGTGAGTATGAACAACATTTCTGCTGCTCACATGTCAATTCTGTATGAAGTTTAACCCTTTAATTCAGAAACTAAAAGATACATCAGGAAATAGCAAATACATAAACAATGCTTACAATAAATAGCTCAACTGAGCAGAAAAGTAAATAAATTCAAGAGGTTTTAAAATATATAACAGATATTTTTCCTCACTGTCCTTCAGAGCTAAATATAGCATGACATCTCATTGATTTATGACAGTGATGAGAGGACTATTGAATATGTGTCTCATCTTTGGTTCAAATAATACATAACAAAAGTGCACCCAGTGATCTTTTTCAATTGTTTATGTTGACTGACGGTCTTATTGGGCTTACAGTACACTGACATTTAGCAATGTCAATGCAGCATCATGATAAAGTATTCAGATTGAGAAATGCGCTAGCCAAAGTTGTCAACAATAAATGAATCATGTGAGCGACAGTATTAGAAAACAGGGGCAGATTCGTAAAAAGCAACTAGGATTTTATCTGGTGATGTGATGTCCATTACTTTATGTCCATTTTTGTCCCCCAAAACAATAATTGTTTTAAAAACAAATTACTGAGGGAACCTGTAAAGATAAACCTTTGAACACTTAATATACAGTATAATTTAATTTGGTTATATTCATCAGTATCTGGATGGATGTCATTGCTGATTGACAACAGAACAACAATACATGAGCATGTGTCTTGCATAACATTTGTGTTATTCGTTATGATGCAGGATTATGCACAAATCTCACAGGTTGAAACATGTCAAAACCTTAAAAATGAATTTACATATTTTTTTCAAAGCGGCATACTGTATGTATTTTAGATGTAAATTAATCTACGTGAGAAAAACAACATTGATTCTTTTTAATTCTTATTCGATACTGTTCTCATTCTCCACATACACTTGTTACCTAATTTACCACACTGAGACTGAATTGTGTGAATATTGAATTTGGCAACATGTTTAACTGAGAACTGAAGCAATCTCTCTGTAATCAAAACGCCAAGCGCATGATGACGTGCAAAGCGTGGAACGGTCCCCATCATTGTTAGCAATGGTGAATGTCTGCAAATAAATGTCAGCCATTTGAATCACATGATCGTTAAAGTCTAATGATTTCTTTTTCTATCAAATATGAAATGCATTTTCAGTCAATGCTAATAAACACAGCCATTTTCACACATTCCTCAATAAATTGTTATTTAACGATGCAGGAATAAATAAGCACAGCTGCGCAGTTGTGTTCCAGATATTAATTACATATGACAGCTAATTAGTTTGCAGTAACAGCAACTTCATAGCACCTGGCAGGTTGGTTTAGGTTTTATATTCATTACAATGCAGGTGATAAAATGTGACGAGCTGAAGGCAAATGAGAGCAACGAGCACGCGTCACCTTCTCACGCCTGCTTATTTTTAGAAAAACTCCCTGTTAGCACCAAAATATCATGCAAAAATTCCATGCAAAAACTCCAGAATCGGATGTCATGTGACTGCATTTGATATGTGTGAGGCGATATAAATATGTCTTGATCTATGTTAGTGTATTAGCTTGCTTAGTGCTGATAAAGAATGAGTAAATTATATGAATCATTAACACATTGGCATGCTTAACGTTGAATTAGTACAATTAATATAATGCAATGCAAAAGCTTAAGTGTGTTTTGCTGCCCACGTCTGTTGGCAAATCTAACAAATCACAACTGCAACCAAGTGTGCTTGGCATTGAAGGGTACAATCTAAAAATACATATATCTTTCACAATGACAAATCAATAATACATAGTTGTTTATGTACAAGACAGTACATATACTGTTTAAAGTGTCTCTTCTATATACTTTCTGCAGTGCAGCTACCACATGTACGTTTTTGAAGTGTCTATCTGTGAGTTCTGAGGGTCAACGGTGCCCTCTTTTTCTTTTTCCGTCTCATTTTCCCAGAGGTTAATAAGTGGTGGGTAGAGTTCGTTCAGAGGAATGGAAGTGGTGTGTTGCATATACTTCTTGAGAGAGTGGTGACAAGATTTCTGCTTCATGCGGCGTCCCATGTAGAACACCAATAGAGCCATTATGCAGATGGCGAACATTGAGCCCATGACTGCCGCCAGTGCTACGTTGGTTGGTTGGGCAACCATCTCCACAGCAAAGCTGGTTTCTTTGGTGGTCACGTTGATGCAGGAGTGCTGGGTCTGCTCGGTACCGGCCATGGTCAGGCAAACTTGGTACTCGGTGGAAGGCAGGAGGTGTGTAAGGTTATACTCTTGGACATCTACAGGGACCATCGCTGTGTAGCTGATCTGTGGGTTGTCGATTTTTACCGTAGCACTAAGCCACTTGGGTTGTGACACCTCATGGTTGGAAGAGGCGGCAAATGGGTGCACCTTCCATTCGAGAACCACAGACTGGGCATGGACAATTTTTGCCATTATTACCAAGGATCCCGTGGTATTCAGGGCACCTTGATGACCTCCAATAGGGTGCCCACCATGCCAGTTGCTCCTATCCACGTATACAGAGATGCTCCTGGTGTCGGCACCCTCTGCGTTCCAAGCAACGCACGTGTAGAGACCAGCATCCGCTGGTTCAACATGTGGGATCTCTAGAGCACCTTGTTCTTGCATCCGATGCTTTTTCGGTATTCCTCCTCCCTCGTTCGAGGATGGTGAAACAGCTTCAGAAGTGACTTTGTCTCCAGTGGGTGTCACCCAGTAAAACTGAGCTGCTGGATCTGCCACGGCCCAGCAGTTAAGTGTTAGAAGCTGTCCCAAGGTGACATTGAGCTGCGTAGGGAAGGCCTGCTGAGAAATTAGTGGCAGGCAGGTATTGCTTGCCCCATTCCAATTTGCAGACACCACTTCCTGTAGGGATTGGCCTATGAGATGTGGCGGGGAGGCACAAAGAGTTATTTGGGGCTCCAGTACTTTGAGGTTTGATTGGTTGCCCAGAAAGGGCCACCAGTTGGCGAGACAATCGCACCTGAGTGGGTTGCCATGAAGACTGATTTCATCCAGACTAGGGAAAGTGGAAAAAATCTCATGGGGCAGAAGCATGAGGTCGTTACTGTGGATGAGTAAGGTGCGCAAGCCACGCATTTTCAGGAAAGCGGCTCGGTCTATAAAGAACAGGCGAGGGTTGTTGTAGAGCTCCAGTTTGGCCATTTGTGGTAAGTTAGAGAACGCGCCCCTCTCGACCGCCACAAGCTCCTCCATGTTGTTCATACTGAGTTCCTCTAAGTGGGGAATGTCTCTGAAGTCGCCTTCTTGTATACGTACAATGGGATTCTTGTTCAGGTCGAGAAACTTGAGACTCGGCAGAGCGCGCAGGGCTTTCTTTGGCACGGCTGTCAGCTTGTTATTAAAGAACGAGAGACTCTCGAGATACTCCAATCCCTGGAAAGCACCCTCAGGGATTTCCCTGAGCCCTATTCCCGCGAGAACCAAGCTGTGCAATTTAGAGAGGGGGTGGAAGTTCATATCTTGCAAACCGAGAATGGGATTTTCCCCTATCATTAGGATCTCAAGATTGGGTAGGGACTCGAACCAGTGGCTGTCTATGGCCACAAGCTTATTAGAGTTAAGGTGGAGCCTCAACAGGTTCCCCAAGCCTGAAAACGCATTAGGACCAATAGAAGATATCTGATTGTGATTAATATAAAGCTCCTCTAAGTTGACTAGGTCCTTTATACACATATCAGGGAGCTCTTTAATTTGGTTTTCCTCAAGGTAAAGTGTGACCAGTTGGCTGAGATTACTCAAGCCAACATCTTGGATTTGTTTGAAGTGGTTCTGAGAGAGATCCAGTTCCGTGAGGTTTACCAAGCTCTGGAGTTCTGAGGTTACCCTGGAGATATTGTTGCTCTGAAGAAGCAGCACCTGAGTATCGACTGAAATATTCCAAGGGATTTTGCACAAATGGAGCTCATTGCAGTCAACAGTCTTGGCTTGGTGGTAGACCGACTGAGGAGTGTACCATGGGCGGGTCTCGCAGACACACTGGGCAGGGCAGAAGGGAGCTGCAAGGGAACAGCGACACACAGCCAAAACGAAACAGACTGTGATCAGTGAAGTGGAAATGGCAGTTCTCTCCATATTGAGGATCTCTAGAGTGCTGCACCCAGTAGGTAGCTGACAGTTGGAGGGAAGATTTCTACAAAATGGAAGACAGGAATTTTCTCATCCAGCCCTGCAAAATAAAAAAGAAAGAAGATGTATATTCATGCAGTTTTTGTGATGTCAGCTGAGTACAAATGACATTAACACCAACTTTAGATGCAATATTTATTAGCATCAGTTGCGGAAGGGATATTAATCATAAAGAAGGGAATTTCTGCTCTCCTTAAGATCAATCAAACAAATCAAAGCATCATTTGTTGCAATTACTAAATATCCAGATATTGACATTTTTAACATCGTTCCCCTTGCCAGTGCTCAGAGATCCCTCTGATAATTGATTATTCAGTCATCTCTCATTCTAGTCAAACAGGGAGCAATTGTTAGCGAGTGTGCAGGATCGTTCTGGCCTGCATGCAAAAATACACCTGCCAAGCAGAGGCTCCGACAAACACATGAAAGGAGCCACACATCAAAGCCTGAGTGTGCTGCACCGTACATCTCAATACCATCTTCCCGTAAATGTAAGTGCGCCTGGAAGAATTGCATGATCTTGTAACCGTTGAGTGTAACAGCTCTCAGATGGGCTGTAACTGTACAGGAGGAAAGGCAAAATGAACACCAATGCAATAAAACAGTTTCCAAGCACTTTATCACACTCTAAACATCCAACGGACAAAATATCTCCAGGCCAGAGGCATTTGAGATCTCAGGAGCATATTTTAGCCTCAAGCATTTTGGCTACTTTCGAATTTGCTTAGCACCACCTGACACACATTCAATCTTCTGCAAGGCATTTGGAGGGAAAGCAACCTACATACAAGAACAGTGGCATTTGTCTTCATCTTTTTTAGTGTCATAAAAGAGAGATATACCCAAGTTCAAATGGGAGATTTTAGTGATGGACTACTGTTTGATCTCCCACTATGCCAGGGCCTGCATCACTCCCCTGATTGCCACTCTGCAATAATGAGCTGAATTTAACTGGCAGGAGGTGTGAGAGAAGAACCGAAGACTGTGAGCTGTTAATAGGTCTTACAGCATGACTCACACAGACACTAAACTACAAAAATCTAAAAGTGCTACCATATGTTTTCACAAATCCTTAATTGAAGACGAAGATCAAATGAATTAATTAGAACAAATGGCATTACATTGTGTTGATGTATAGTTAGAATAGACAAATAAATTGAAGATTTTTAAGACAAAATCTTCAATATATTCTCATTAATTCATCTGTAACTTATTAGTCTCAAAGTTTAAAAAGTAAATCAATGCAAATGTCACTTGATGGAATCAAAAAGCATAAATGTAAATTCTTGACTTGGTAGAAGTTAATTGGCCAGGTTGTGTGATATGCAACAAAATATTCATAATAAAGTAAAATAAAACAAGTTAATTTGTTTTGTGTGGTGAATTATTGGCTCACAGAAATATAAGTACATTCTGTGTTGGGTCACCGCTTCATATCCAATATTTTGTAGGCTACATAACATATCTGCACATTTATTTAAACAATTCCATATTTTCCCTATACTCCTATTTCTGTATATAGCACATATGTTGATTTCTTCTTATATTAGTGCTATATCCAATTCATCCCTACTGTGTTATTTGACTTCACTATTATATGCAGTATTTTATTTATATAGCACATTTCCTATGCAATGGTAATTTAAAGTGCTTTACATAAAGGAAATAAATTAATCATAACAAAAAAATATAAAATAAATCAATAAAACAAGGAATTCAAAAAACATTAAAATGTATTTAAAATTATATTAAAACAGTTAAAAATAGAAAAATTATTATGCATAAAATAGAGTGCAGTCAATTCAGACACAGCGCAGCGCTTATTCAATAAATGCACAATTAAACTGATGGGTTTTGAGTCTGGATTCAAATGTGGCTAATGTTTTAGCACATCTGATCTCTTCTGGAAGCTGATTCCAACTGTGGGAGTCATAATAGCTAAAAACAGAGCTGTTTTGTGTGAACCCTTGGTATTTCTAACTGACCCTAAGTGTTTTGTTAGGTTTATATTCATTGAGCATATGTATAATGTATGACATTTAGTGATTTATAAACTAAAATCAACCCTAAACATCACAGGAAGCTTAGATTTTTTGGTTCTAATCAGAATCCTGGCAGTAGCGTGCCGGACAAGCTGTATAGCTGTCTAGTCAGTGTGCTTCACCCTGCACTATGTCTGTACTTTCTTCTGCACTGGTAGCACCTATCTTCATGTCAAATTCCTTGTGTGTGTAAACAAAGCTCTTTTGATTCTGAACCTAATATATGGGACCAGATGAAAAAAACAGTTGAGAATCACTGATATATGACACATTTCAAATGAAAGCTGATAAATGATCGAGTACGGAGCGGATGGAAAGTGACACTAATATTGTGCGCCATGTAACAACAACTTTGTTCAAAGCACATCACAGAGATGAACAAAGTTTCATCTCTCACAAACCACACATCCTGGCTGTGCATTAGAATAGACCCAGTGATGCAATGAAGCGCAACTTCCCTTTCTGTTATATCATACGCAAAATAAAACACTAAGAGGACAGGGGTTTTGGTGCTTGATTCAATACTGAACATCCGTTTGCGTGACTACACATCTGAGCTTAACAAAATTGTACTGTGGTGAAACCATGGTAATGAACCCTTGTACATATTTCCTTAAATATTAACTTAAGTGTATTAAATAATTTACCCCCAGTTTCAAAGAACAGGCTTAATCTAGTCCCAGACTAAAATGCATGTTTGAGCTGCCTCAAATAAAAATATCTTGTGCTCACATATAATAAAATATGTGAGTTTCACTGTTCTGTCTCAAGATGCACAACTGTAATGTTTCTCTGCTTAAATATCTTAATTTAACTGAGGCCTAGTCCTTTCTTAAACTAAGACCCATCTGTGATTTAGAGCCTTAATGTATTTTGAAATAATACAATAAACAATAAATAAAACATAAGTAATTGCTGCTTTTTAGACTTTGAATAATATGTGACAATATGTCATTAATGTTTGAATATATATATATATATATACACATGTATACTGTAATAAATTCAAACATTTATAATATAAATTTAGTACTCTGTGTGTATAAATAGATATATAAATATGTATATACAGTCATCCAATTGTTCAAAAATCAAACTTGTAAATCTTAATTTTTAGTAGACACTTTTTTTCTTCTATACTATATAGTATAACACATATTTTTATATATGAAATGTATAATTATGCAAAAGTGAGAAAAATGTTTATGAGTAAACATTGTGATATATTTGTTATATGTATTAGTATACTCAATTAATCATTCAACCACTTTTATTTATATAGTGCTTTTAACAATACAGATTGTAGCAAAGCACTGAACGTGATCAAATAGGAGAACAGAGTGATGGTAATGTATGATGACGAGAATTAAACTATTTATTTATTAAATGCAGAGATGGTCTCTGTAATCAAAACAACGATAGTCACTAGAAATCAGGTGTCCCCTACTAAGCAAGCCAGAGGCGACAGTGGCAAGGAACCAAAACCCCATCCATGAAAGAATGGGGGGAAAAACCTTGGGAGAACCAGGCTTAGTTGGAGCCAGTTCTCCTCTGGCCGGATGCCCAGCACCTAATTTCCAGTTCATAAGCACATGTCAGATTGCGTAAAGGACTTGTGTGTGTGTGTGTGTGTGTGTTTGTATGCATTTGGTTCCAGTGATCTGTCTGGAGCTCATCTAGGTGTTCTGGTCTCCAATGAAGATCATCTCTTTGTGCTTATCCACCATCTGTTCTGGATACGGACTGAGAAACAGAATAAGAGAGACAGACTAATATTAGTGTAGATGGCATTCTTTTTACGATGCAACGAGCACATTGTGTGTTAAGGGGAGTGTTCTCGGTTCCGGACGATCTAATTAATGCAGCCTAACAATCCTTTACAGGATTTGGTTACTAAATGTGTATCAGTGTGTTATGTGTAAGCCAGAGTAAAGAGATGTGTCTTTAATCTAGATTTAAACTGACAGAGTG
>JAUCMT010000154.1:3808853-3820725 GCA_032357475.1 Enteromius thamalakanensis | reverse complement strand
TCGTAGAATACTGGTAAAAAAATTTTAGAGCACTTTTATTGTAAAGATAACTATGAAAGTGTGAAATTTCCCTTTTTTTTTTTTTTTTGCAAAACATGATCAAAGGACATGAAAGTGCCCGTAGTCTAAGAATCGCCCATATATAAATACACATACATGCAGTATATATATCTTTAAAAAATATTTATGTGAATATGCATTTTATTATATTTTATATTATGCATAAATATATTTCATATATAAACATAACATATTCCTCTTAAATGTATAATTAAATTTCAACATATAACCATGTTTTAGAGTTTATACAGTATTTATACATAAAAATAAATAGCTGACCGAGATGTGCTCCTTTGCATTATATTTATTGGCTTTACTTTTTTTGCTTTTTGCAGACGGTATAGATAAAGCCACAGATGTTAATGTGGATGTTTGACTTTTTGTTCCTCAACTGTGGAGCCCAGAAGCTGCAGTGTCAAGTGTCATGTTGGCAGGCCAAGACCAAAAATAACTCTAAAAGCTTTTAAGAGCTTAATCCATCTATTCTGGAAGCACGGTGTGCCAGCTCTGTGAAACACACTCTAGACCTGTCTAATCCCAGAGTATTTTTCATGCTGCACATGCCATTGGATTATCAGCCAGGTCTGCGGTGACCTTTCTGAATGACAGCAGAATTACATAACAGCAACAACACCGCAGGGACACTGGACACCTTTGTTTAATGAATAAAATCTTCTGTTTGTGACACAGGGAAACTTTCATAAACCAGAATCGTTTATATAATCTAAAACTACCTGCCAGACATATCATATTCACTATTATGTGTCACTCATTGAAAAAGTTTTTGATCTGTTATGAGAACGCTGAATTATGTGTTTATACAGTTGGTGACCTTGATTCTGGAAGTATTTTGCTCTCAGTTCTTAAAGCTCTGAAAACTTACCAAGACAGAGCTCTAACTGAGAAATGCATTAATATAAAGCCACCAAACTCATTGCTCTCGCAGCCCCCCACACAAGTACATATTTACACAACATCCTGCCTTGTATTTGCTAAATCGACACACACACACCTAAAATCCAAAGACATTTATCATGGAGCTCTATGAAAAGGAAAGCATCAACAGTTAATTGCATCTTGTGTGTTTTTCAGAAAAGTGCAGATGCAAATTATGTAAATTTAATTAGCACTTGAGATGCAACTGGATCAGAAATTAATGCAGATGATTTACTGAAACGTAATATTAAAAGAATATGCATCCACAGGAATACTATACATGATGCACACAATATTTAATATGAATTTAAATTACAGTCTATCACATGCTTTTGCTCTAGATTAGAAGATAAGAAATATAATGCAAGAGCCATATGCGCTATTTTATTGACACTTATGGTCCTTTTTCAATTATCCACCGACTGCACCTACACACTACTGCTGACTGTAATGGTGTGCATACCGTTCTGGAGTGTTTGAGCTCGAGATTCTTTCCCGAGGCTTGTGTGGAACCCACTGCCCAAAACAGGAGCTTTGGAAGTACCTGAAAACAACACAAAAAATACAGTTAATTATTGTTAAAGATAAAGGCCAAGCAGAAATCGAAACATTACAATAATTCAAAAATAGTTATGGTTTATAAAATACAAACAGGTGCACAAATTAAATCCTATTATTCACCACTGACATTAAAGGCTTTGTATAAGCGCCCTCCAGTGGTTGTTTGTGTAAAAACAGCACTATCATTGTATCGGTACTACAGTGACACCTAACGGGCGCCGGTGTCTCTACACAAGTAGCAACCTAGAGAGATTGATTAACACACCTGAGACTAATAACCAAGTCAGGGGAGCTCGGAGGAGAGTGACGGGAAGTGACAAATGAATACTATTTGGATCACCTTTCAGTAGCATATTGATCAATTGCATATATATTTTTTCTAGCTTTTTTTTTTCGTAGAATCATGTATGATAGCATCTATTTTGGGTAGGTTTCTGTGACCAATTTACAACAATATACAAAACTGTAATATTGAATCCCATGACATGCAGAATTGATATACCACAGGCTTCTCTTATTGTTCTTTCCACTCTTCGAGGTGAACGGAAGTGATGTTACCATTGCTCAACAAGGTCTGTTTTTTTTAGTTATGAACAACAAAAATTCAGTGTGTAGTGGTGCATTTTGTTAAATCCAAAGCTGGAATGAATTCTTTTGCTCCAGGTGCCATTGAGACCGAGTGTCGTGATCGATATTTCTGGGTGTCTGTTGATGTGGGCCTTGCAGGCCATGTCCCAGGATTTGAGGCTGTAGGTACGGTGCTATGGCTTGACAATAATCTTTCCCACAAACGATCACATTATATTTTAATTCTCAAATCAATGGATAAGTTGAAAATGGAGTGCTTGTTATTAGTGAGGATCATGAATCCATGTGTGGCTACACCGTGAGGAACTTGAATGGACGGGCATCTCTGAGGGCTTCCTATTTTTCCTGCCATACTGAAAACCAGGCAAGAGTTTTATTAAATCCAAATATAAGACTGCACTGATAAGCTCTAGATTGATCAGGAGCCTATTGCGTAAACTTGGCCACCATGTTCAAGGAATCGTTTACCCGAAAATGAAAAATCTGTCGTCATTTATTCACTCTTGAGTAGCTCCAAATCTGTATGAACCTGTTTGTAACCAGGCTGTCTTGGGGCACCATTGACTTCCACAGTATTTTTTTTCCCTACCATGTAAGTCAGTGGTGACCCAAAACGCTGTCCTCAAAATATCTTCCTTTGTGTTCAGCAGAACAAAGATTTGGAACTACTCGACTAAGTTTTTAAGACTAGTCTAAATGTATGAGTCTTGATTATGGCTTTTTGATATTGTTTCCTGGTCTATTACTGTATGTCTTGTAGAATGACAACAGCTTCCTTTTCAAGCTGAATGTGGTTTTTACTGACCATACGGGAAGAGAGAATAAACACATTCTCTCAGAGACATGCACACTGCCAGTTGAATGGTCTCCAAAAGAGATCCTCTGTGAAGAAAACTACATTGAGGTAGGACTGTACAAGGCAGGCAATGTAAATCCTGTTTGGTGTGCTGTGTTCTTGTTAATTCAATTTAAAAGAATGCATTTAAACACTAAAACTGTTTATAAATAATACTAAAGCTGGTCAACAACAATATCTGGTTTTCTCTAAACTAGGTGACAGTGGCGAGAGATACACCCTGCATGACCGATAAACACACCATGAAGAAGCACAGCTGGCTGCTCTCGCTTTTGTAAGAAATATTAGCACTTTAATGGCATGTGTGAACTTCTACGTTGTGAATTTCTCATTGCCATCTCTTTATTTCCTCTTACAGGCCCAGAGATCTGCCATCTCTGAGTGGCAGATAATGTTCCTGAATCGGGACCGCTTGGATGCGATGTCTATCTCTGAAGCCAGACGAATAGGATACATGGTGGATTCCACACCAAACAGGATGGTCTTTAGCACTCCCTACAATCAGCCACATTCAACAATCACAGAGGCAGGTGAAACTACAATTAAAGGGAGAGAGTGCATAAAAAAGGATATTATTTATACACCCTCAAGTCATTCCAAACCTATATGACTTGTCATCTCTGTGCATGTACTACAATTCATATTTGTAAGATTTAAAATGTTTAAACTTTTTGTGAACTAGTCCTTTATTTGTGAAGGATATACTATGATAGTATATCTGGGTTTCTAACATGAAGGTTGAAACCTGCCTTGCCGTTTCCTCAGATTGACGGCATTGCTGTAGAGGTGATTCACGCAACAGTGTTTTTCAGGCAGAAATGGGAGGTAGTGATGCTTGACTCGTCTGCAGCATGTACGATAGGTAACTCATTGGCCACATTCAATTTCTGACACATCATTGACTGTTATTGAGCTAAATGCACATATAATTCCTTTATTGTAAATATTAGTTCAAGCTATCATAGGCTGTACTTCTCCAATATTTATCAGCTCCTAACTCATTTGATGGGGTGAATTTGCACTGGAGAACTCCTAAAGTCATGAGCCCGCTGGTGCCGGAGCCCTCTAGGTTTGTAAGGAGTATTGAGCTGGGTGTGGATGCTCAGCTCATGGACGAGACTAACAGGAAAGCCAAGGGTTACATACTGGGAGAAGATGGGCAGGAGGTGCAAGTGTCCGTGCCTTTTGGTGCACCAGGAGGTTACAGGATGGTATGTGATATCTATGTTATGTAAGGGTGTATCAACCGTGTGTGCACCGTGTATCGAACAACCGTGAGCATTTCCCAAATTAAAGTCCTCATTCTTATCCACTTGTTAGTGGAGATTTTGGAGTGAGTAGAGCATGTGGATGCACAGTATGCAAATCGTTACACCCTTAATGCTGTGTATTTTTGCCAAAGAGAAAGAAATCAATATTTTGTACTGTTTGTTGCAGAGCTTAGTGGAAAATAATGTCTTTAAAGAGCTTTACATGGCTTTCCTGTGCTATGAGCACATCTTTTCGCACGTGTTTATGGATGATACTGAAATACAGACCAGACATCGCCAGCTACGAGTTATAGAGACGCCACTAGTTTCTCGGATCCCTTTCACTATAGATGGTGAGGTTATTACCATTATACAATACATTGATATCGTTTTTATGACTGATGCAGGTTAAAGGAACACTCAACTTTTTTGGAAATAGGCTAATTTTCCAACATCCCTAGAGTAATACAGATGTGTTTTATCGTTTTTAAATCCATTCAGCCGTTCGCCGGGTCTGGTGGTCCCAAAATTAGCATAGCTTAGCATAAATCATTGAATCCGATTAGACCAGCTAGCGTCACGCTATAAAATGACTAAAGAGTTTTGATATTTTTAAATCCAGTTTTTTGTCCAGATTCTGGTCAGAAAGTGTATACATTTAGTAAAATATTGATATAATCTCACATTTGTTTGTCATATTATGTTCATTATCCACTAAATTATGCTAATCTGAGAGGGAAACTGTCTAATATCAATGTAAGTCAGTTAGTCATCCTGTGTTGTCAACTATTTCCATTCATGCAACTACAGCTCCTGTCTACTTCAAGGGGTAAACATATACTGTGTGTAGATCTGAAAACAACAATATCATACACTGTGCTTCTGAATACATGCTAGTTGTGAAAAAAAAAATAATAATAAAAAAAAAAAAATATATATATATATATATATATAGAGAGAGAGAGAGAGAGAGAGAGATTTAAGCATGGAAATTACAATTTATGACACCATTGTCAGAATTGGATTTCTGACTTAAAATATGTAAAAAAAGTTATTCTGATAAACCATTTTTTTTATACAAAACATCTATTGCATTTAAATAATGTACAGGATATTGCATACCTTTATACTCTCTCCATTTAAGCAGACAGAGGGTATAAGTTAGTATTATTTTATTTTTACTGATGTACTATTATCGATATTTTGAATTAGTTTTTATTTGTACAGTTTCTGTTTTGGCAACTTAATGGGATTTTCTACAATATTTATGTGTTAACATTAGTTAATGAACAAACAATGCATTTATCAAACTATTGTTAATGTTAGTTCATTAAAATACAGTTGTCATCATTGTTTATTCATGTTAGCTGAAAGTGCATTAACTAATGTTTACAAACACAACTTGTGATTTTATTAATGCATTAGAAAATGCTGAAATTAACATTAACTAAGATTAATAAATGCTGTAGAAGTATTGTTCATTCTTAGTTAATGTTTACTAATGTAGTTAACTGTTAACTAATGAACCTTGTTGTAAACCATTTATTTTATTTTATTTTATCTCAGAAATAATTTTTAATAGTTTCAGTTTTAGTTAACACTAGCAACACTGCTGAAAAAACAAGTGTCTGCTTTCAGAAGAGACCATTATTATGCCAGCAACGCTTTGGCCAAGCATTTACATCCACGTTAACATATTTGCGTATATTTCTTGCCTAAGGCTAGAGAGCTTCTCTGTTCCCTGTGTGCTCTTGTTCTGCCAACTCGTGCATTTTAAGAGCAACTGGGAAAAAATTATTGGAAGAAAAAGACAAAAAGATGACTGTTGACATATAGTAAGAATATAAAACTAGCAGCAGAGATTATTTTAATCTTTTTAAGAAGATATATTTGAGTTCGTGTTGAGAAATGTTACCAGGATATCCCCTGAAATGCTACAGATTTTTTAAATAATAATGATAAAAAATACACAATGGAAAATCTCCTTTTGCTCTCCATGTACTTAATACTTTCTTTTTGGGATTCGTTCACACCTGACTAAAAATAAAGGTTCTAAAAGAGGTATTCACAATTTTGGGTTCCCCAAAGACGCTTTCAGTGATTCCTAAAAAACCTTTTTTGTGTGAAAAAACATTTTAATTAACCTGAATAAACTCCCATGCATTATAAAGGTTCTTCATGGAACCAAAGAAGCCAATAAAGAACCTTTATGTTTAAGAGTGCATGAGCATTGATCCTCTAACAGACTGGAGACAGATCATATTGAGCAGCAGCCATCTTGCTGCCGCCCATCCTGCTGCTGCAGCGATCAGATCACCTTCAGCGATGAGGAAAGGTGGGGTGTGTGAGAGGGTGGCGGAGGTTTCACTGTGTGTGCATGTGTGTGTGAGTCTCAGTCTGGCTGTAGCGTGTGACACTACTCCACACGCCTGTCTGATCGCATTAGACACTGGGACGGTCGTTCTGGACGTAACCCCCCCGGCCCCTCTGCACGGCAGGAAATGGGGCCACCTTGCCTGATGCCATGGCAACCTGACAGGAAGAAGCAAAAAGGACCAACCCTTGGGGCTTCCTATTGCATATGTGTGTGTGAAGGGACATACAAACACAGTGAGAGAGAGAGAGAGAGAGAGAGCTGGGAAAAGAGTTGAATGAAAGAGTGAATGAGGGAATCACCTGTGTGACTATAATATGGAATATAAATACACAGTTGAGAGATTACAGTAATGAGACCCTAAAGGAAAAGAAGATGAAAAAGACAAAAATAGCCAAGAAATGTTTATGTATTTAAAAACATCTCTTTAAACTAAGGGAACCCTCCAAAAAAAACAAAAAAACAAAACTGTAGTTACATATCATTAATAGTTCAAATTCATTATTAATATACAGTATATATATATATATATATATATATATATATACATACACACACACACACATATGTATATATAAATATAAACGTTTGTGTGTACATATATATATATATATACATACATAAGTATACATAAATATATACAGTATGCATATAACATAAATATACACACACACACATCTATATACAGTAAATATATATATTTGATATGTTTTTTTTTAAATATCATATATTCAGTTATGAAAGAAATAACATAACACTGACAATAATACTAAATGTTTTTATAAAAATGCACTTTATAATTTTAAATAATGTGTATGTGTGCATACATATATACATATACATATATATTTTTTTATTATTAAATATACTATTTATTAATATTAATTTTAATAGCATAGTCAGAGTAAATTGATACTTTTTTTCACATGTTTTAGTTGCAGCATCTACCAGCAGAGGCTCACTTCCAAGACAACCAGCCTTTATTATTTTTATATGAATAAATAATAATTAAATACGACATGAAGTAGCAATGCATTCTGAAAAAACAACAGCAACATAACATAAAAATCATTACAGTGTTTAAACACTGTATTTTAACTGTTTGTGTGTGTGTTACATGTCAAACAACACCTACTCTGAATTGCACATGTCCGCAAATCATGTGCTAATGTCCTACATGAACTTAAAAATAATGAATTAGGCACTATAAAGTGGGACAGATGTTGTTTGATTCACTGTCTTCATTATAAAAGTTGTGCCACTCAACTCAGTGACCAAGAGAAGTGCACTGGCTCAGACTGTAATTTAAGAGAGATTATCCATCCAGCTGTTCATGAGTCTGGTGCAAAAGTTCTAAAACTAGATCTGCGTCTTTTAAAAGCGATTATGTTTGCTGGAAACAAACAAGCATCCTGACAATTGTATTCACAAGATGCCCAATGCGGTGTACTGCAAACCATTAAAATGCAATGATATGAACATGTACACATGACCACATACATCAGAGCAAAGCAATGGAGAGCAAGACAATGGTGTTGTTCCCCATAGATGTGCTGTAGTAGAGCGGTGATTGGAGATTAGGAGGGTGTGTAACCGATAACCCTTTGGGGCTGATCTCTCTTTTAGTACACTTTCCTTTCCTTTTTATTTGCCATGCCTGAACACAGCCCCTCACATCTGCAAACGTATTGGAGCCGATGAAAAATTCATGGATGGGCTATTAATTATTGAGGGCACTGCAGGCAGGTCTTTAATTTTCATCCTTGGCTTTTGCTATTGGGTAAAAATGGGTGGGGGGGAAGCAGCTGTTAATTGGTGTGAAGGAAAGATGCATCTGGGCCGTCACAATTTGTCAACAATTCATGACCTCATTTGTGTTTCAAGCCTTCATCACTTTCTTACACAATAATATGTATTACCATTATCAACTTACACATCACAGTGGATAGCCAACATAAACTGTTTAACTAATATAAATTCAGTTCATGGCTAATAAACATCAGGTGACGTGAGTTAAATAATGTTAAAGTTAAATATGTTCTCACTCTCATGCCATCCAAGACATAGATGAGTTTATTTCTCCATCAGAACAGATTTGGAGAAATGTGGCATTACATCAGTTGCTCAATGGATCCTCTGCAGTGAATGGGTGCCGTCAGAATCCAAACAGCTCATAAAACATCACAATAATCCACAAGTAGTCTACACGACTCGAGTCCATCGATTAATGTCTTGTGAAGGCAAAAGCTTCAAGTTTGATAAAAAAAGCTTCATGTTCATTCTGACGGCACCCATTCACTGCAGAGGATCCTTTGGTGAGAAAGCGATACATTGTTGTGCTCCAATTCTGTTCTCATGAAGAAACAAACTCTATATATCCAGGATGGCCTGGAAATTAGTAAATTGTCAGCAAATTTTAATTTTTGGGTAAACTATTCCTTTAAGAAACCCTATTTCAGTTTGTAGACGTGAGCCACTGTCAGTCATTTCATTTCATCAAAGTATCATCCAAAGCTGTGAAGAGAGTCAAATAAAAGCTGTACTGGAGCTAGTGCAGCGTTTAAATTAAATGGGATGCAAACTGAATCAAAGAAACGCCAGTGTAAGCATTTTTGTGAGAGAAAAACACTTAAAATTCAAAGCTTTCTTTTTTGATGCCAATAAATGCAATTGGAGGGCCCACTAAGTTATTTGCCCTATCACTTCACTGCTGGGGTGAAAAAACACTGAGCATTAAATGTAAAGACCAACACCACATACACCCACCACACAGCACATTACTGTCCATGAATACACACTTATTGGTGTCAAAAAAACTGTTGCTGGGAGAGTGGGCTGAGTGAAAAAATAGACTCATGACTCACTGTTTAAATGTCTCTAATGAAACATTACAGAGTAAAGTTAAGTTCTGACCATATTTGAGGCTTGAAAACTAACACGAGCAAACTCTGGCAAGAGTATGTACTGAACAGTGAGATTCAGGTCTGAACTGAGAATCTCTTTAAGGACATGTTTACACTTTTTTTAACGGTTGTTTAAAATAAACTCTGGTGTGATTGACAAGAGATAGTATGATTTGTCTGAATAAGTGTGAATGCTGTCATCTGAACCTTGTTGAAGCAGACTGAGATTCACTTTTTTGATTCTGCTGCGGTTTGACTGATATTTAAATAAAACACAGACATCTAAACAAGCCAAAACAGGAAATGATGTCGCAAGATGCAACGCTAAAAAGGCCAGAATGCTCATGCATACCTGCTTCTTGTTGCTCTTTGCAGGCTGTTTCTCTGTAACAGATGAATTTCTGCCTCTGTTTTGATTCCCTTTACACATTTTATAAGATCTTTGTGAGTTAACAGCTTGTTAAAATACCACAATATGTATAAACACGCAACAACTACATTTAAGCTGCACAGCATTGTTTGGGATGCTTGGAAAAATTGCTTAATATAATTGATAAAAAGCTGTCCAATGAAGTTGTTACCATATTCTTATGCCTTTTGTATTGTATCTTTAAATTCAGTGAGCTAATTAAGGGAATCAACTTGTTTTGGTTTTCTACAAGTATAAACATACTTCAATACCCTTCAATTACACAATTTATTTGTGCAGAATTAAAATAGGATGAAATTCATAGGAGTGCGTTAAAAAGCTCTTTATATCTCCAATACTATTTATATACGCACAGAACATTTAAATTATTTCCATACAATAATATTAATAATCAATGTTTGAAATCCCCTAAATAGAAATGTACATTTCCTTTATGAATATTAATTTTCATAAATTTATGACTTTTTAGATAGCTTATAGTAATTTTTGTTATCTTTCATTTTATGAAAAAAAATATTTCATTTATTGTTTATTATCTGAAAATAATTTGCTTAACACTATATTGTGCTGTAAAATGATTTGAATAAATGTTCATCAACATAAAATAAAAGGTTTTGATAAAATTAGTCTTTGTTTAGAGAACATTTTTTTGAAAGGTAATTTTAGAATTATCCTAAAAAATAATACTATAATTACTCTGAAGGGAGGGATTAGAATTTGAATTTAAGTTAAAATTTTAAGTTGATTTTTACATTTCTAATTCCATTTCCTATGGAGCATATTCAGATTCTCACTCATCAGTTGAAAGGAATCGGTATTTTAATACAAAGCCAGGTATTAAATGGTAAATGACTAAAGCTGTATGCCCTGTTATCTCTCTGGCCACTTTATTTCTTTCTTCAATTGAACATTTAGTGTCCTGTGAAAGCGAGAATCATTTCTGATTAAGAAGATAAGATAGGAAGTGGACAGGACAAGAGAGACAGAGTGAAAGTGAGCGAGACAGATAAGCTGAAATGTCGACAGAGACACGCAGAGATGGAGCTGACTGGCTCAAGGACATGTCCAAGAGTTATTTCATGTACATTTGTTCTAGGCCACAAAAGACCTGATGCATTTCTCCACCCACAGCACCGCTGGCTCTCAATAACCTCTCCAAACCAATGCAACAGTGCCTCAGTACAGCCCAAACTCTTCAGTACATTATGCAAAGCAGCAACCCTTTCAGCACTCCACACATCCAGCACACTTCAACACACACATAACACATCAGCATACTGTAGATATACTGAGTAGATTACATACAAGTTGTAGTCCGTTACTGAATCCAAATGACATGATGAAAATGCTGTTAGTAATGTAGTCTGGTATATTACACATTTTAAATAATATAATTGATTAATTGTAAATGATGTGTGTCCTTACTCGCTTATCACACAATTAATTAAATCATAAAAACTTACAATTTAAATAAATAATATTTATTTACGAAAGTATTTTATTACAGTATATATTGATAAATAATACAGTATTGTACCTGAAGTTTATCATACTGTATAAAGTATTTAAAGGGAAAAGTTTTGATCCACTAAATAGAATTATTCTTTTCAACACTATTGAATACAAAAAAATGAAATAGCAATTGAAGTGAAAGGTAATTACATTTCAGAAAAATTATAGGTAATCTCTTACTTTTTAAGTGAAAAGTAATAAGATTACAGTAATTAATTACACCCAACATTATTTTATAAATATATGATCATTTTACAAAAAGAATATGGATGTACATTCTTAAAAGGATATACTTGTAGGTTGTATTAAGTATGTTTATTACACAGCTCTCTGGAATGCTTGATTCTGATTGGTCAGTTGAGACATTTGCAGGTTCGTTCTTTTCGAATAATAACCGCTCCA
>JAUCMT010000154.1:3779341-3804203 GCA_032357475.1 Enteromius thamalakanensis | reverse complement strand
GAAGTGGATAAAACAATTTGATTTGATTTATTTATTTCATTTTTGGCATTGTAAACCTTTTGGAATTGCAAGATTTTTATAGTTGCAGTTTGATAATAATAACAGATTGCGCTATATGTTGTGTCATACAGAGCAGTCAAAGTATTAAATAAAAACTGTGCATCCTATTTTAACTGTCATTAATGTTCTCTCAAAAAGGAAACCTTTGGCTTTGCCACGCTCAATGAAAAACAATCACATCCTTTGAAATCTGGGATTAAGAGGGATTAAGCAGGCAAATATTAATTCCCGCAGGGCTGGTCCGTGGGACTGGCCCGTGACTTCAGAGGTCTGCTGATACACACACACCCAAGTGAGTTTCCTTTGTAAACACCACGGTCAAAGAAAAGTTCTCTTTCATGAGGATTGTACTGTGTTTTCAGCCAAGTAACCTTTCAATGCTATTACTTTTCTTTATTGAACGGTGCAGCGCTTTAAGACGGTGTCGTTTCGTGTGATCTTGCAGTGATGGAGCAGATGTAGAGCTGGAGTGCTGAATCATGAAGTGAGTGAAAGGATGAGGCAGTCCTACACACAGTACACTCACGCGTCTGACTCACAGTGAAAGCCATCAGGGACCGGTGTGAATCAAGGGTGTCTGTTCCGTCATGACAGAACAAATCTGAATGTTCCAACACCTATTATTAGACTCCAATTTATAAAAAAAATAGACCTGCATGAGTGCTGTTTTACACAGGGTCCACTCACGTAAGATCATTTAGAACAACTTAGCAACACCTTGGCAACCACCTACAACATACTAGCTTAGTACTGATGAATTTTCCAGAGATAAACACCATTATTGTTTGCCATTTATGCCCTAGCAAATCAAAACACTATGGCATCTGCATAGTAGCACACTTGAAACCATTCAGAATGCATAGCAACATCCTGGTTACCACCTTCAATACACTGGGCTGGAAGTTTTTGTATGAACAATTGCGGGTGCGTGTCAATCAGCTCCCTTGTTCAGTAGTAAATGCACTAATCAGGGAGTCAGCCATTGTAAAGGATGTCTTAATTGCGAAATCCTTTCAGTGCGCTGGAACGTTTGCACGCTGAAAAACCCCAAAATGCACAGCAAAAAGTAGGGAGCATCGGCGCTCACTGTGCTCCCTTACCGGAAATAACATCACATGTCTGAAGCGTGAAACATAAACCACACAAATGAATGCAATACATATAATGATAATATAATTTAGTTAGTATTTAACTTACCACAGACCGAACTCATGTACAAGATCTACTGATAGGGAGTTGATTGAGACGCTCCCTGCGATTCATATTTGTCTTTTACGCCCTAGCAACCAATGAAAACACTATGGCAACTGCACAACAATACACCAGAAACTGCTCAAAACTCCTTTTCAACTACAAAGCAACGACCTGGAAACCACCCACAACATACTACCGGCGTTGTGCCACTGCTCAAAACGTTTGAGCAATTGAATAGCAACACCTACCTACAACACACTACCGCCATTTAAGCCCTAGCAACCATTTAGAATACTATAGCAATTACATAGCAACACATTAGAAACCACTCAGAACACCATAGCAACACCCTAGCAACCACCCACAAATCACTTGCACTGTGTTGTTGAGTTTTTCAGAGGCAACCACCGCTCACATTTGTCATTTAAGCCCTAGCAACCACTCAGAACACTATAGCATTTACATAGCAACACATTAGCACCTTAGCAACTGTATAGTAACACCCTAGCAACCACCCACAAATCACTTGCATTGTGCTTGTGAGTTTTTCACAGATGAACACCACTCAAAACTGTAATTTAAGCCCTAGCAACCACTCAGAACACTATAGCAACGGAAAAGCAACACTCTAAAATCCTCAACTAACATCATAAGTGAGTAAAAATGTAAAATTGAAATCTATCCTATGCTCACAAAGCAAATAACCACAATAACAAAGTTAACAACCTAATAAAAACCTCCGCTGAGTCTGACACACATATTACATCTGTGCATATTGATACGATATTTTCAGCGTCTCGACTGTTTCTCGCAGTAGACTGAGTGCAGTTATTTATGCAAAGATGTTTGCTGCATTTATGAGACCTCGCTGCAGTCATGGCTTCTAATGACTGTCATAGCGCCGCAGACCGCCTGTTCTCCCTGCCTCGTTAGGGCTCGACATTGACAAAATAGGTCATTGTAATTCAGTATATGCTAAAGGATACAGAAGCACCAGAGCGAGGAGAACCAAACCCATGAGAGAGAGAAACCAGGATCACTGCAGGACTGCTTCACATTGGCTTTGAAAGGCATCTGAAGGCACAATGACATACCTGTACGCTTCTATATGCTGTATACGTGATTATGAGTTTTTCAACAAGATTTTCTTTCTTTTTTATTAAAGCAGCCTCCCTTTCTTCCCCTTTGCTCTCCACTCTTATTTTGCTACTCAGAGGAAAAGGTCACTGTATAAGTAACACAGAAATAATTTCACTGGTATTTTACCTCTTATGAATCCCTTATTCAGACACTAATTAACCATGCTGTCTCCGGCTTTCAGAGAACTGGTTAAAATGACAGATTAATTATTAGAGAATGAACAATTTCATCAGATTTTAAATTGACATAGTGATTGGGTCATTTTCAGGAATTGGTGCCTCATGACGGACTATGGATACTAATAACAGGTTACTGAAATAATGTAATGTTCAAGTCAGACATTTTGCAGAACTAATGTGGTTTCCAGGGAGTTGCTATGCAGTTGGTTTCTATTAGGTCATACTGAAAACATACTGCAGCAATAAAGTAGTAGTATGCTGAACATAACCACAGTTCATCAACTAAAAGTTCTACCTGCTAAACTTTCTAAAACACGCTTTATCTTCAGAGGGTTATTCCAGGTTCACCTCGTTTTTATCTCTTTGCCATATCAGTAGTTCTTTCCGCTTCTGTCTCTCGGTAGAAGTTTAAATATCCCAACTCTGTCCCATTTTTGAGGTCCTGACTTGTGTTTAATGCAAAATGAAATGTAAAAACAAATCAATAGTGCTCCCAGAGCAGCATTTATTACATTTATTCTGAACTTATTTTTTACAGTAATAAAAAGCCAATTTTATTTTGTATTTTATTTTATTGTATATGCGTTTTCCCTCTTAATTTCTGATCAACCCTGCCACACTTCGACAGTCTTTTTTTTGACACGTTTAAGGTTAATTTTGACCACATGGATCGAGTGAACTTACTTTAATATAATGTGGTGGTTTAGTACTGGGCTAACAGATAAAAAATACAGTAAGCTACTTTTTTCTTGAATATTGAAAGTCAGCTGGAGTGGAAAACCTGTTTGATAACAGTCAATATATTTACAGGTGTTTTAGATATTAGACACTACATCTACTTTGGATACCCTTTGACCTCTAAAGTTATGTGGAAGAACATATTTAAAGTAATACATTTAAATTAAATACTAAAAAAACGAACAACCCTATTATCAGATCTTCCTGTACAAGGACAGTGAGCTGTGTTTGCAGCTTTGACAGCAGTTCTTAAAAGCTAAACATCAGCAGTTTACAAACCAAACAGAGGAGTCGTGTATTCAGTCCCCTGATACGCATAGACCATAATGCATTTTGTTTTCCACCCCAGAGTATGTTCATTTGATCTAAGATTATTGTTGCTTGAGCTGTGGATCCATGTTGAACAGACATAAACCGAGTTCTTACAGGTGGTGGTGTAAACAGACTGTTAATTGGAAGTTAATGAGCCTTACTGAAGATCTTCATCAGTGGGACCTTGGGTGAGGTGCAATTAAAGCAAACCTGCAGCGTGCAGCTACTGAAGTCCATTCAGCGCAATAAAAATCAGCGACCCGATGCTCAGGTCTCTTATGTGCCATCTGCAGCTGCGCCCAAGGCACCAGGACAATAAAACAAGGCCTTATGCTCTCAAAAATCATTTATTCTACAGTCTCTGCTTTGTTATTTGAAATTTACAAAGTAGAATCATTTGATTTGGCTCCTGCACTTTTATTTGACTGCAACTCTATTGCTTTTATGGTGTCATTGGTAAATGCGTATAAATAGTACGCCAAGTAAAAATGAAAAATTGGTATTGATGTGCACTTTTGAAGGACTTTTATGTGTTTCAAATGCATATGATACAAAATTTGTTGTAATGCATATGATAAGCAGTTTCGTGCACATATGACACATGTACCCCACAACCTTAATCGCATAGCATAAACACAGCAAGTAAATTTTTTGCATATTTATACCACAAGTTTATGTTTTTTTTTGGCATACTACTTATACACACATTCATGAGATCGGGTAGCTTGGTTTGTCAGTTTTTAAATTTCTAGTATGCTGCTAAAGTATTCCTATGCATGTAGGACACACTGTAAAAAAAAATACAAAATTTAAATTAAATTTAAAAAAAAACCAGCACCACTCACCAGCATAAGTATTGTGGATGGAAATACATACTGCAGAAATAGAGGGAGATCCTGATGAAAAAAAACAGCATATGCTGGTTAGTTATGTTTTGATGCTGGTTTAAGATGGATTATGCTGGTCCTTTGACAGGACATGACCAGCTTAAACCAGCATCCCAGTTTCAAAACCAGCATATTGCTATATTTTTTTCAGCAGGGGAAGCATGCTGTCATCCTGAACATAACCACAGTTCATGAACTAAAAGTTCTACCTGCCAAACTTTGTAAAGCACGCTTTATCTTCAGAGGGTTATTCCAGGTTCGCCTCGTCTGCATCTCTTCGCAATATCAACAGTTCTTTCCTCTTCTGTCTCTCTCTGTAGCTTACGGCGCAGACATCGTCAACACGTTAAAAGAAGCCTGACGCTTTCATCATTCTTTCTGTTTGCATTTCGGGGAGAAATGAAAGTCAGTTTGAGGAGCATTGTGGGGTTTGGTTAATCAGCGTGTTGTGTGGGGGTCCTACTGCGCCTCAGTCTTAGCCTGGCTTTAATTAATATCTATTCTCTGCTCCCCGATGGCTGTCGTCCCGGAGGAGGCATGACATACAAAACTGAGTCCCTCAGGGATTTGTTTTCGGATGTTTTTTTTTTTCACGTTTCCCAACCAGGAAGAGGCGTGTATCATTTCATCCAATTTTGAGGTTGAAAAAAAAGAAAGAGGGATTATTTATATGCAGGGGCGTAGCACCAAATCCTAGGCTCTATGCACAAGCAGTGGCCATGGGCCCCTGTAAGATCGAGGTTCACAACTACCGACACCATTTAATACATCAATCAACTGATGCATTTACCCAAAATATTAGCATTTACATTAGTGAACAACATTTATTGTAATCTTAAAATAATAATATATATAATTATATTTAAAAGAAAAGACAATTTCCTCAGGGGCAACTTGGGGCCCTGGTAATTTAGTCCCACTTTTCACCCAACTATGATGCCCCTGTTTATATGCATCTGCATCTCCTCACTTTATCAGGTTTTGTTTTGTGTCATGATAATGCAATTATTTTTGTATCCAGCGATAAACATTTAGTCATCTATCATGTAATTAGGGGCCCCTATGAACTGAGATTCATACATCATCTGAAAGCTAAAAAAGCAAGCGTGTTGGGCTAGTATAATATTAGGCCCGAAATACAAATATCTGAAAATGCAATCTGAAGGTGCAAAAAAGAAACATATATATATTTTTTTTTTACAAAATATCTTCATGGAACATGATATTCCTACCATATCTATACCAAAACTTCATTTTAAATGTGTGTGTGTGTATACATGACTTTTGAAAATGAAAAAAAAAAAGTCTTTTACTCTTTTTTTTAACACACACACACACACATATATATATATATATATATATATATATATATACATACACACAGTGAGGTCAATAAGTATTTGATCACCCTGTGATTTTGCAAGCTCTCTTACAATTTTCAGCATACGTACATTTCCACTGAGAGACACAGAATCTAAATAGAAAATTTTAGGATTTTTCTTTTTTCTAACCACACACCCCCACCCCGCCCTGTGGCGCCCGGGGAACAGTTGGGACAACTTGCTCAAGGGTCTCACCTCAATCCTGGCGTTGAAGGTGGAGAGATCGCTGGTTATTCACTCGCTCCATCTACAATCCCTGCCAGACCTGCCAGAACCAATGGGACATCCAGAAGAACTGTGGCAATGTCTCCAAGATGAAGAAAAAAAAAAATCTAAATTTGTGAATAATTGCAAACAATACATTGTAAAACTTTTTCTGATTAATAGATAGAAAAAAATAGAATAGAATGTACAGTGTTACACAGAACAATAGACGGAACTGTGGAATGATAAATGGATACAAAAAAATGATAGAATAATGATAGCACAAGATAGAACATTAATATATATACATATAGATGACAGATGGATAGACGAAAGGATAGACAGACAAAAAGACAGATAAAATGAATATATTATACAACGTAAAGAACAAAATAGCCTTTTATTCATAACTTTCATATTGGTTCAGAGTCTCTTTTGTCTTTAGAAAACAAGATTAATATCTATCACATACACAAACAAAGTAGCATGTGCAGATGAAAAATAGTTTAGTCTCTTTCCAGTACATATAATATAGTATTTAGACAGTTCAGAAAAATAAAAGCCTTTTCATCCCTTTATGAAATAAACTCCCAGAGAGTGATTCTCATCTGGGAAAGGGAGCTCAGGCCGCAGAGATCTGCTTCCCAACAGTCCAAGAGTCCAACAGGACCATGTAATCGTTCTTCACACAAGTAGCAGACTTTTTTTTTAAAAACACAAATATATGCGTAGCGCAATATTTCCCAACACATTATTGAATATAGAATCATACAATACGTTAACAGTTCCCACATAACTTTTCAAAGAGAAAAAACAAGTGAAAAGACTTATTACAGCATCTGACAACAGCAGATGTTCAAATTCAGTAACTTGAAAAGCAAAACGAGGCAAATGTCTTAACAGTTTTGAGCCACACAAGTGTCAACTCCACCATCTCCAGTTTGGTGCTTGGATTTGTGACTTCATAAGCAGGTAACAAGCATTAAACAGGTTTTCTCAATGAGAAATATTGACACGATCGGCTGTCCTACAAGGGAAACTTGTACATGGTACGAAATCTATGCTGGTATTAGGAAATAATTTAGAGCCTCCTCCACAAAAGGAGAAAAACCGTCTCAGCCAACATCTCTACGGTCCAATCAATTATTCAATAATGGCTTTTTTATGTAACGCGTGTCTTCATTTGCATAAAGGTTTCAGTGACTACCACATTTACACATGCTGGTTACCAACAATCGATTACAATTGTGTTTTTTTTGCACAATTAAAACTTGCACAAATACAATTTCTGCACACTTTTGGTTCTAATAACGATGGAAATAAAAATTTCAGCTGGAGCTTTGCTTGTTAAAAGGACAATAAATATTACTGATTAACATTACTCCGCATGAAGATTTTATTCTGGGATGACTTTAGAAAAAAAAAGCTTCTAATACCAAAAAAGTTAATCAGTGGATGAGCACATATCCAGAAATCCAACTTTAAGGCCTATTTAATGTGGTATTATGATACCCAAACAGTCTTCATAGGTCCAGAGACATGCAGCATTGGTTTCATCATCTGAAAGGGGGCAACGATTTCATCAACATGACAAAGGCTCCTTAATATTACAATATTTGACTTTTTAAAAATCTGGGTTTTATCTGTAATTGTAAAACAGAAATAGTTTTAAATAGATATGGCTCGCTATTTCTGTCTTATAAGCTTGCTAGTTTGTAAACAACTTGTCTGGGGATAAATGAAGTCAGCACTATGTAATAGTTCATTTCGGGGAACCGTGCACAGTATGCTGTCACTGTATTGATCAGTGTTGATTTACAGTAAAAGTAACAGCAGCATCAGAGCAAGGGAAATAGGAGGAGTTTAGCTCAAAGACATCAGCTGTTAAAACGCATTCACAGCGCATTACAGAGCATAGCTGCACAGACGTTCAGAGGCACAAACAATCCCAGCGACCCAGACAAGCAACAAGACGGCTGAAAGCAGCACTGCAGACTTAACACACCGCATTAAAGATCAAGAACGGGAAAGTATTACTCACAAATCACTAAATTCCTCATCACAGTGAGTTCTTTGATATTGCAGGCTTATTGTTTTGCCCAACGCATGGTGTAAAAGAACCACAAGTAACTCACCAATGAAAATCAATTTGTTGCGTGTGAATTTGTTCATGATATAAGGTCACTGAGCTTAGCGTATGTGGTTACGTGAGAGGGCGACTCCCAAAATGCCCACCCGAACAAAACATTCAATGTGTCGATTTGTGGGCGTCCATGACATCATCGGTACATATCAGAGCGACACCAAGAGCAGTGGTGAACATTGGCTGATCTTCAAGGCTTTTTTAAAGCGCTTCATCTGACAACAAACAGTCGTTCACTAAACGTTTCAGAACAAAATGCATTAGAGAGGTGACACGCTTAAGCTTAATTGCAGCATGCTACGAGCAAATCCTCCCGTGTTCGTTACAATTACGCAGATATCAAAACTCTAAAACAACAAAAAGCACCAACTTAAAGAGCCGAGATGTTTTAAAGTGAAAAACACTGTATAATTAGGATGTTACGTGCGAGTTCAGCAAACTCAGGTCAAATGATATGATATAAATGGCCATACAGAAAAGGCTGTATGCTGTGGAGGCAGTTACTGTCCATAAACACTGACTGCAGCTTTCTGTAGAATGCTATATATAACCCACATGATTTCCCCACAGGAAACTTGAGCTTCACACGCAAACTACAAGCGCAAGAAGATATGCAAATAATCGTTGGCTTTGTTTGTCAGTTGCAACGTATATGCGTGCCTGCTTTGACGGGTCGAGCTGTTGACAGCTTTGAGGTAACAACCGAGTGTGATTTTGACACATCAGACGAACATAGCATAAGAGGCAGGCCGCACAAAACGACGAACAATATCAAGAGCAGCTGAAGCTACATACTTCCTGTTCTGCCATAAATTACTTTATTTACAACGATTATTGAGATAAACACTTATAGCTGGCGAGTCAAGATGTATCAGTTATATACAGTGTCAGATGTGTGAGCGTTTTGGTTGCATGAAGGTTCTTATAGCCCTTTGATGCCGCAGAGTAAAAATAAAGACGAGAGCGAGAGAAAATGCAAAACATAAGAAAAGAAAAAAAAACGATAGAGGCGCTAAGATGGATTGTATATAAACAGCTGGTCTTTGGTCTCCTCTGGCGTTTTCTTTAGAAGAAAAAAAAAGCATGAAACTGCAAAGATTCTCTGTGACACTTCTAAAACCTTTGCCTGCTTTGTCGATGCTGCCAGAGAAACGGCTCCTTGATAAAATGACTAAAAAACAACAACAAAAACTGGAACGCAACAACTAAAAATTCAATATTTTAAATCTTGGAATGGGTGCAACATATATTTACAAGAAGAAAGTTCTGAAATAAAGGAATGATGTCATAGAAGAAAAAGACTGATACATTCCAGATTTTGATATCATTCAGAATCTCTTTGTATCTTTTCCTCCCTGGTTCCACCTCTTCAAATCCTGGGAATGGCCTTGACATTCCTCTGGCATTTTCAATGCCACTTTAGTAAAATGGACACTTTTGTCCATGGAAAAACACAAAATGTTTAAAACAACAGTGTGTTGTATACAAAAAATTATGTATTTGTGTCTCTGTAATGCCAAAGAAAGACATGAACTTGCAGATTTCAAATGCATGCTTTCCATTTCCAAAAAAAAGAGAAGTTTTTAAGAAAGCTATGCCCCGTCTGTGAAGCAAGTGGCATTTCATGCCTCGATTCATTTAAAGGATACCTCGCCTGGTCAATAACTCAATGTTATTTTGAGAAATCAAAAATAAAGTGAGATCTCCGAGTTCCAGACTCACATGAGCATTCGGGAACGTGCATCTCGCGATGCACTGAGAAACATCAGAAATAAATAAATAACCGTTGATGATCATATAAAAAGCAAAGGGAAAAACAAAAGATCAAATAGTCTATGCAAATGCCACCATCAAGCCCAGAACAGGGCTGCTCCGTCAACCAATCGTGAAGGATGGCTGAGAGCGCACTCCTCTTGCCGAGTCGTCATTGGAGCAGAGTCCCCGCCCAACTCACAGCAGAACTTGTTATGGAGTGTCCCATCTTTCACTGGCCATCCTCAGCTTTTCATTGGCTGGGGAGGGAGCCAATCGCTATGGCAGGAGATAAGCGAATTCTAATCACAAATTATGGTTTCTGTGGTCCAGGGGAGAGAACGACAGGTGTGGATAGGCCGTCCACGCTCAGTGCTGGGATCTGGATCTGATTGCTTCCATTGGAAGGGAACTGTAAGAATAACAGGATGGTATTAATTAGCACTTAAGTTTCACTATAAAATGATTATTATATGCATCACATTCATGGCATGCTTTCCGTCTCCACAAATCGATGTGGTTTTAATATAATTTCTTGATTTTTGTAAATATTTTGTATTAAATTTTTTCAAAATCATCTGCTTTGATACTAATTGTAGTTCAAGTTTTAGTAATTTTGCTGTGTTAGAGATTTTTATTTGTGTATTTTCTTAAATGTTATATTGTTTTTATGAAGTTTTAGTTTTCACTCATTTTAGTACTGATTTGGAAATATATACATTTTTCACATTTTGTTTTAGTTAATAATAATAACTTTGCCACAGACGATACTTTTGACCCCTTTAAGCATAAATGAATGTGCAAATTGTATATATGCAGTTAAAACAGAACATTAAAGTTCTAATAACCTAGAATATTCCGCTGGTTCTGATACTTAAAATGGATTACTTCGAAAACTGGACTATATTGAAAGTCAATTTTGCTATAATAAAAATATAAACTAGTCCAAGAAGAACATCTACTAATACGGACAGGAGGTCACTTATGTAGGATCAGGTTTAATCCACTTCCTATAAAAATAACTAATGTATAAATGCTCCAAACTCTGCACTGCTGCTATTATCCAGTAGAGGATGCTCACATGCCTTTCTGAGGCACAGGCCAACAAAACAAAAGCCTTCTCAAAATTAAGCACAAAAGATTTTATGCTCACTAAAGGAAGAGAACATTGTGAATTTACTGCAGTGCAAGAACATTGAAATTATAAGTTCATTAGTCTAATTGAAGGTTAGTGTTTTATTGCACTATAGCAGCACATTGTTAATGTGAAGGCACAATAACAGAAATCAAATGTGTGGTCACAAGTGTAGGATAGCTGGATAACTTAACAGTTTGAAATATAGCTCATCCATTTAGCATTTACCAAACCATTTATCATCTAAAAAATACTGGTGTATACATGTAATACATCGGTTCCTTTTCAAATCATAAAACCAAATAGTATTTCAGAATATAAAAATTATTACAAGGCTATTTGGTAAAAAAAGAACTCTCATGAGCTTGTTTCCAGCTGATTTCCTAATCTAGCTTTCTAATAAACATGCCACTGCATATGAAAATGGCTGGTTCTGTGAAAAATCACTTATGTTTCTCTATTGTAAGTCTTTTTAGATAAAGGTGTCTGCTAAATTCACATATGTAAGTAAGATATTGGTTACTATGGCAAGCTTAAAAGTTGGGAAAAGGCGAAATATATAAAAAATGCATATGTTAAAATTTATTTTATGGTTATGAATGGAGTGGGAAGAGAGTAAATTCTCATCCATGCAATGAGCCGAGGGAGTGTGAGGAGACAGATGGTGTGCTGCTGCCATGCTGTGGACTTAAACTGTGTGGACAGGAAGTCTCACCTGGAAGGAAAGCTTGGCAGGGCTGCGTGGAGCGATTGGACTGAGTGTGCTCCAGAAGTGTATGGTTGATGGCAGCGGACTCGGTGTCAGCAGCACTGGAGTCTGAAAGAGAGAGAGATAGAGATAGAGAAACACAAAGAGAGAGAATGAGAGAGGGAGAGAGAGAGGGAGTTGAAAAGGTTGTGTGTGTGTGTGTATAAACCATTTTACAAGGTCATTGTGTTGCATCTCTTTGTTCTTGGTTATCTGGTAACACAAGCATTTATATCGCTCTGGCTTTGTTAAAAATCACATTGAGACTGTGAATAAGAGCTTGGTACATCTGAAACATCCATTCATACTCCACAAATGCTATTGTTGCCTTAGACAAAAAAACACACACACACAAGATATTTCTGATAATTATCAAAGTATGGCATAAACAGATATCTAGCTCTTAAAAACACCCAAGCACGACTCCACTGAAAGACTGTAAGATAATGCTGAAACTCAGTCATTTAACAGTCATCTCTTTGTGCCTTTGACGTGGTAAAAGATTGCTTTGTGTTTAAATCATGGCTGTCAACTGCTTAAAATAATTGTTTTCTGAAATGCATTCATGTGGATTTCGTCTTAGTAATGCAGTTGCAAAATTACACCAAATAGTGCAAAGAGCTAGCTTCAAAAATTTGTTAACAGAATTTAATACAAGGCAAAACTATACATTTTAAATGTTAGTACATGTTTTAAACAACCACAGTTCCGAACTGAATGGCTCACCAGGGCATGGGAGGCGATGACTGTGGGCGTTAAGGTGTTTGTGGCACTGCCAGGAGCCAGAAGGCTGTTTACTGCTGCAGTGACCTTATCCAGTGAGAGTCCAGGGGGCAGCAGCGTTGATGAGGATGGCAGTTCCAGCACACGTGGCTTCTTTGATTTAGGAGGCTGGACTTCCTGCGGGCTCTCCGGGAGGGAAGCTGATGCAGTATTGGTGTCCTCTGAAAAAAGTTTTGAATGAGAGGCTAAAATTGACGATTGATTTTTAAGCACAGCGGGTTTTGTTGACATATAACCATGTCAAATAACTGTAAAGGATTGCTTGGAGTGGCTTATTGCTTTCATAAAAAGGTAGGATCATCAATATCCCACCTTTAAAAAACTAAAGACATTGTCATTTGATAAAGAATTTATTATTAATAATCACAATAAAAAAAAATATGTACACTTACACATAGTAATATACACTTTGGGAATAGTAAAAAGATTAAGGGAAATACACAGTTTTGTATTTTTTATTAAATAAATCCTTGGTGAGCATTTGCTCAATACATTAAAAACTGATTCTAAACTTTTGACAGGTATTGTATTTAATTATCTTAACAGTAGGCTGTTTTTGGTTTCCAGGCAACAGATATTAAAATGTAACTTTACTGATGTCCCTTTTATAACTCTAAAATGCTAATAAATGTGCTTCCATTTACACAAAGATCTGTTAGCAATTTGAAAACAGTAAACCTAAAAACAAACTGCTACGAGCCTCATCAGCTCTTTTGAGTTCAACATCTTTCTAATGCATAAACGGCATGAACTTTTGACTAACCGGGTAGCTCAGCCTTCGCTTTCACCTCCCCTTCTCCAACGGGCTGTGCCACCGGCTCCACGCAGGGTGAAGGAGGATCCACAGGGATTGGGGCATCTGTAACTCCAGAGACAGGCACTGTGGACACTGGCTGAGTATGGCAAATAAAAAAATAAAATAAATAAAAAGCTAAAAATAAATAAATAAATAAAATGCTAAATTACTCCAGCATTTCATTGCAACCAAAACAATATTTTTTGCATGATGTACACTGAAGGATTTCAAATGAACAAATCTCTTCACCTCAACATCGGTTTTGTCATCCAAATTGACAATCTCCAGCAAGCCCTCTTCAGGCGAAGGCTTTATGACCACAAACACAGGCTGAGAAGGGTTGACGACACATTCTCCATGAGTCAGTGGAATGAGCGAGGTCAGAGAGCTGGGATCTGGCAGGTAGATCTGGGGTTGGTCACCCAAATTCTGGCTCTTGTGTGCTTGAGAATTCTGTGGGATGAATTTAAAACAACATTTTTATGCACTTAAGTCTTTAATAATAACAGTATTTAACATGGGTGTAAAATAATTGGATTGCAAGCTGTTTAGATGATCTTAAAGGCATTTTCCAGGAATTTGTGCCCAAATACTTTATAAATCTGATGAACAATTTTCAGGTAGCTGCAATGAGTGCTTCAATGACCAAGGACTAGTTTAGAAAACAATTTCATCCATAGTTTTATGCATATTTAAACATCATGCTAAGCAATTAAATCTTGACATAAATACTTAAAAATATTCCCAAATGTTGTTGACACCTTCACCTGTGTTAAAATGGCACAGCTTTAAGCATTTAAAGACGGAGTCTAGATGAGCTTAAAAGAGTAAATTCATACCGTGGTGGCAGGGGCAGATCCAGAGGGCGTCTGTGGGCTGAGGGCGGGTGTAGCACATGGGGAGGGGTGGGTCACTATCACCTGCAAACTGCTGCTCTCCATAGACGACTGTGCCTGAGCAGCTTCTATCTGACACAATCGCATCTGCAACATATACATAAGCAATGTGAATCAAATACCCTACAAACAATGCGCTCTTCAGGTTTTAACCTGTTGATTTAATGACACCTGTCATATGAGAGGATTTAGTACAGAATTAAAAACGTCAGTTCTGAACCAAAAACATGAAATCCAGAAAAAGGCTGACCTCATACTGTGAAGCAGGTTTGGGGCTGTTTTCATTCATTTGCTCCGTTTTGATGAATTTGGTTGCAGTTTTGCAGGGTGTCTGTAGGGACTGGATAGTGAAAGTGGAGTAGAGACCAGACTTCATGTAATCGTTGCGGGAGCTGCGTTGCACTGAGCTAGGGGAGGAGCGCTGAACCTGCAGGCTCTTGGAGAGGCATGGGCTGGTGGTGTTAGCACCTGTATTAGATTTGGTCTGAATGGACAGCTCCAGTTTCTCCCCCGTAGTGGCCCTCTGGGAGTCCTCAGGTCCTTTCAGCCCATCAGCAGAGCTGGGGTCCGGAAAGGTCACAAACTTATAGACGAACTTCTGGCCGCTAACTTTCTTAATAATATTCTGTGGAAGTATGAAAGCTTGTTGGAAGGTGTCTAAACAATAATATGCACTTTACATTCAACATCAAATAATGCTCCAATCATAGCCTACATTAAAAATCCCCAAATTATTAACATTTATTTATGCATAAATGCTAGTGATAGACCAAAATATTGTCCAGGCTAATTAACTGGTTAACATCAACTAAGTAATTCTGAATAAATGTTTAATTTAATTTCATTATTTTAATATCTCTGAAGAGTATTACTGTATATCAAATATATACACTACTGTTCAAAACTTTGGGGTTGGTAAGATTTCTTCATGAAAGACGTCTCTTAAGGCTGCATATAATTGCTAAAACAAAAAATAGTAAAACAGTACTATTGTGAAATATTGTTAATTTTTTTCATTTGAAAATATTTGTAAATGTAATTTATTCTCATTCAGGAACCATTCAACCAACACTTCTGCACACACCTTGTCATAGTAGTAACGCAGCGCCCTGCTCAGTTTATCATAGTTCATGTTGGTTTTGTTCTTGCGCAGCCCCCACAGTCTGGCCACCTCCTCGGCATCCAGCAGTTTGAACTCCCCATCCCCAGATGTCCAGGAGATCAAGTGCTTCTGATTCTGATCATCTAGCAGGTGTAGCAGGAACTGCCACAATGTAATGGACGGATCCATTGCTACAGGGCAAAAAAACAAAAAAAAACAGGCTGTTATAAATGGCAGTGTCTGTAACCTTCTGGTGCTTAGTATCATTTTAACAGTGTGTAAGAATGTGTAAAACCCCAAGATAGTACTAAATAAACACAAAATAACCAACAATTACAAATGCTTTCACTGAAATACATATTGATATACAGTATGTTTCAGTTTTTATAAGGCCTACATGTAAAATACTGTGAAAACAGAAGATAGCCTATTGGTATTACTAGCTATGTTTCTAAAAATACTGCATCAAATATACCTATAACTCAACTCAACCGAAGCCATGTTAGAACAGCCTTTGTGGCATTTAACAAAATCCTACATCCCCTTTAATCAAATTCTCATCCTCTGTAAAGTGATGAAATTTCCTTTCTTTGTAACTGGTATGAGTAGATGAGTATAAATGTTAGAGTGAAGACTACATCTGCATTGAAATCAAGGAAAAACAGGCAAGAATTAATCGTGCTACAGTCAGCAGAGGACGTGTATCACAAGTTCAGGAAGAACATGTTGAGAATGCAAATGAACCCTATTACCATTCCCCCCCTTCATTTACGTAACTCATAAGCAACACCTTAGAAACGATCACCATGGTAAAAGCATTTAAGCAACAGTTTCTAAGGAATAAAAAAACCCTGCCACCCTTTAAGCACACTGAACCAAATTAATCAGTGAATTGCTGATGACAATGAAGGGAACGCGTTTCCATTTGAACCTAGCACATAAAAACGCATTAATTAATACCATCATTAAATCGAGCTGTAAGTGATTGAGTGAGTGTATTCATTAGCAGTAAATGTCTTTAATAAATGGTATCATTCTAGGACTGAAACACCTGAAGAATATCCTGTGGGCAGCTTGTACTGCTACACACACTAAGGCAAACAGGGGGTTTTACAAGTTCCGGATTTAAATGTCATATTGTCCTGTTGGCACATTATCAACACTTACTCATCAAATCAACATCTCACTGCGAGACCCGAAATTACTCATTTCCGTACAGGATGACCCCCCAAAAAAGTTTCTGAAGACATCCCTGTTAGACTTTCTATTACTCTTCCTACTCGATATGCTTGTACAGTAATTATGCGTTGAGAACATGTAGACTATGAGCAGCTGACATTTTATTCAAAAAAGCCAAAATCACAGCTTGAAATGTTATTCATAGAAAAAAATATGACATTTGAGATTTGCCTGAATATGCACATATTTTTAAGCAATCAATTAAAATAGATTAAAAGATAATTATATCTAATAATAAACATAACAATTGATAATGCTTGTGTAAACACATTGTATAATATACACAAAAATGAGCAAAAGCTATTTTCTATAGATAAACAGTATCAGAACCGTACCGGTTATCTGTCAACATTAATTACATGAATCCTTAATTGTATAGACCAGCATTTTATATATCATATTTAATATATTTAAGAGCTTTTAAATGTATTTTCTTATACATCTAACCACTATTATAGCAACCTATCTAAATAGTTTTATTATAGGTGTATTCCTAAATAAACGGCCACTGAAAAAATAAAGCCAGTTGTGTTAAAGAATGAGTACCACTCCCTTTATAACGCAGCTGTATAATAGAGTTTTTTTTTTTATTTATACAAGAAGTGTTTTAAAGGCAGCTGTAACAGCAGAATTTACTGAGCTGTTTAGGCCAGTAAAACAATTGTGATGAAAAATTAATTAATTAATTAAATCTGGCACGGGAATATATTGGCAAAAATAACCAAAGGTTAACCATATTAAGATAAAAACGTCACAGTGACAGAACCAAAGAATCAGACACACATTTGTCTTATTTACATGTTGATTATTCCCTAATTTTCCTTGCAGTGTTACTTTCTAGCTGAAGAGCTCCAGTATGACTAATCAAGGGACTAACACTGCACAGCTTGCCTTGGTCTAATGCCTCATAAATCAGCCTGTACGTCTGAGAAAAGCAAACAAAGATCGGCACTGAACAACACAGATCTGTTTTTCCCTATCAGACCTTATTGCCTTAAGACTGTTCAGGGACCTCAATACTCAATAGACAATTATCTTGAGTTCTCCGACTGCATGATGACTTATAGCCAATGAATGAATTGGCATCCCAAAGGAGGAGAGCCAGACAGGACTGTGATGTGAACAGAATGAATCCAGAGCTAAATTACCAAACAAATATCTTAAAGACACATATACACTTGTATCAAGTGGGGCACACTACAGTTCTCTTTGCCCACACGGTCTCTTTGGGTTTACATGAGGTCTGCTGGTTAATATCAGATGACATTGGTTTCATTTACACAAACACAGTAAAGAAATGCTGACATTTGTATTGCACAATCATGTCAAACCAAGGTCTTATACATTTGATTTAAAGTTTTCAGAGTAACTATAAAGGGCTTGTTGTACATTATACAAAAGGGAGTGAATAATAATACTGAAATAAATCACTGGTTTAATTTATAAACCCTTTCCAAATACAACAAACATCCACCCCTGCAAACTAACGTTAGCTTGATAGCGCAAACTAAAAATTCCATGCACAATAAAACAATAAAATGCAATTCTGTTAAATTTACACTCAGTGATGATCGATCAGTTCAGAAGCACTGTATTTGATTCATAAACAGCAGCATGTAAACATACTGCCAGACATTTGGCTCGCAAAACATTTACTCAAACACAGTTGAAGTGCATCATCAGGCTTCTTTACAGGTATGTTAACCCACCCTGACCGAAATAAGGTGTCGATACCACTCATTTATACGGTACCTTAATACTTTTTGAACAGTCTCACTGATTTGTACACAGCGTTCTGACTCACACCAAGATTAGGCAGCGAGAACGAAAAAATAGTGAATAAACAGAGCGAGTTTTGAATGTATTTGCCTTTATTTGAATGACGAGCACTTTATTAAACTCAAATGCAATCACTCCTCCATGTCCAACCTCCTTGAAGTGGAATAAAACTTACCGCTGATCAGCGGGTTCGACTCCATCTCTCCCAAATAAATGTGTTTATGGGCAGTTTTATTCTTTGGAGATTAATTCACGTCCATAACTGTGCTTGCTGGGTGCCAAAAGTCGGTGGTTTAATTGCGTTTTGTTATGTAACACATGCACCTCTCCCTCCATGTTAGTTGACATTAGCAGCTAAGTCGCTAGCTCGCGTTAGCTCAGGCTGCCTGCGCGTAACGTTACACCGTTCCTGTCAGACTTCTTCAAACGTCAAAATACTCCAGTAAAATCGACCAGGGCCTCGTTTAAACGATGGAATGTCACGCCCTGCCTTTAAAACAACATGGTAACAGTAAGGAGGGGTTAATTCCAGCGTGGTGAACGGTGAGGGAGGGCAAATAAACCGAGACCCCGATCAGGTCCATCCACTTCGGCGCGAAGCGCGCGAGCTTCCCTCCTTCAGCGCGCGGTGTCCAAGCAACGGACTGACTGCACTGTCAGTTTAAAGAGCTCGAAATAACGGGGAGGTAAAGGACAGAGCGCTTCCTTCGGAAGTTTTTTTAACAACAACCTCTGCTTGGCTTTCCCCCGTTTGCTTCCTGTTTCCACGAACGCCTCGACTACTTGTTTCTTTTTTTCCACCTCTCTTTGGTCCGCGAGTCCCCTGTGCGGCCGTGACGTCACCGCACAGGCATGACGTGGGTCGGCTGTAGAGCAAAATGAATGAAAGAGAACAAACTTTTTCTTTTAGTGAAGAGACCTTGGTGCTATTTTATTCAAAACCAAGGTTGAGTGAAAATCTTTAAGCAGGAAAAAAATACACATGCGCTCGAATCATTTTGCGAAAAATCTTTCTTACACACACACACACACACACACACATGATCGATCCACAGGTTGTTGCTGCAGAACTGCGCTGAAATGTTGCTTGCACGCACTGTAAAATAATGCAGGGGGTTTCCAGGCCACAAGAGAGTCCTAGGGGGTTCGGGGACATGTTTAGAAGAAAACAAAGAGTGTAAAAGGCTAATCAATTACGTACATTTAAACAATCAAAATGCAAAACTATAAATAAAAAAATAAAAATATATATAATATTAGTTTGATTTGAGTAAGCATCTGAAAGAATAAGTATGAAAAATAATACACCTAACTGCACAGTATTATATGAAATATTTAATAATGGCAACAAAAGAGAAACAAAGTATTTTCCAAATATATTTTACAGATATTTCTGTTAAATTTTTTTCACTGTATAAATGGGGAATTTACACAGGAAAAAATAGCTACATTTAAATGTTAAGATGGGGGTCTGTAGCACGAGGATGATCATGTTTGGGGGTTTGTGGCATCGAAAAGATTGAAAACCCCTGACATCAGAAAGTGTCATACTGCATATGTAATATAATATAATACAGGAAGCATAAATACTCTTTTATTTAATACGTTGGAAATCATATGTACAAAAAAAGTTCCATCTAAATCCTGAATTATATATCATTTGAAAACCTAAAATATGTAATTTCACAGCCAGTGCTGACAATGTCACATTATAATGAGTGTATAGCGTGTCATTGTGCCCAATTGCGGCAGCGAATCTTTGTACAAAGAAAAATAATCTATTTCAGGAAGCAAGTCTTACAGTGCTGCCACAATTCAACATCCAGTTTCCATGGCAACTGTTACTAGTGTGACAGGGTAGCCGTCACACGGATGCTGCAGAAACTTAAAACTAACCACTGTCTTCATCAATCAGAACAGCTAAAATAGAAGTTCAATTGATGATCGATTAATTGCCACGTAATTCATTGAAGGTGCAATCTTGAATCCCAAAGGAAGCACGCACGCAGGATCATATAGAACGCCATACTCACAGACTGGATGAAGAACTGATTATGTGGACAGGGTAATGTATAGTTTGTGTTCTTATTATTTGAAGATTCAACAAACCAATGACTACTGCTTATGTTATGACGTACAGATAAAGTTTCTATGCTAAAGTTTGTATTCCAGAATCAATCTGTACTCAAATTTTAAAGATTGGCTTCACAGTATAATTTTGTGGCCAAAATTAATGGTAGAATTCTTATAACTAATCCTTTGTCTTATACAAATGAACATTTATTAAATAGATAACACCAATGATTTCAACAGATTACATATGATTTTCTTGATTTACAATAATACAATCTTAATTCAACTAATTTACTTGACATCTAAAAAAAAGATACTAATTTTTCATATAGACTGTTTAATCTGTCAAAAAGGTTTAAAAAGGTCATTTGTTAATGTATTGTGTGTGCAATGATATAATTATTTAATAATCACAGTGACACTGACTGTTGTACTGAAAATGTGTTTATTCAGCAAACTTTTTAAAACAACAGTATAACCTGTTAAAAGGCAATGTTCCTCCGAACCTGACTGCCATAAAGATCACATTGTTTGAAACAAACATTACAGTCATACGTGCAAATTAAATACACTGTGCTGTGATTGCTGTACTGTACTAAAACACCTCTCTCCTTCTGTCCTCTGGAAGATCTTTCAGACCTTGCAATTCCCTCAAGCCCTATGGAAACAGATTTTTTAAGCATCACAATAAACTGAATAAAAGGCAAACTAATAAAACATAAATGATGTGTACCTCCAAAACCATGCGTATGTTGGCCTTTATCTTTGCTGCATCTTTGGTAAGGACCTCCGTATACCTGAAATATTCAAATAATGATAAACATATGAACATTTCAAGATTAAAATTAAAAAAGGTTAACGTTTCAAAATATTCAAAAAGTAAAAGATAAAACCAAACGCTCTTTTACTCTGTTAGCTGATTAGTCTTCTTTTCTATGAACTTCAAAGCCTCTGCATGTGTGAATTCGACAAAGAATCCATATCCAACTTCCACATATATTTTTGATGCATCGGGTCTAAAGAGGAATGAATCCTTAAATGTTACACAGAGGCATTGACGCACAGTATACAGACATCAGACAAGCATTACTTACACATAAGCCTGCACAAAGAAATTGCAGCCAAGGTCAACATCTGTTTTGAGTTCCTTGCTGTCAGTTTCCTAAAGATGAATAGAATACAGAAGAAGCGTTATGTTGTTACATACAGTTCCCTCCACTAATACTGGCACCCTTGGTAAATCAGAGCAAAGGTGGCTGTGAAATAAATCTGCGTTGTTTATCCTTTTGATCTTCATTTTGTGCTCAGTGACTAACTCTTGTGTTATTTTGTGGTGTTTGTTTTTTGGATTATTGTCCCAGTGGAAGACCCAACCATGGACCATTATAAGACGTCTAACAGAGTCAGTGAATTATTGATTTTAATCTGTTGATATTTGATAGAATACATGATGCCATGTGTCTAAAAACGATGTCCAGGACCTCCAGCAGAAATATAGACAAAACATCCCCGATTGCTGCTAAAAAAAAAAACAATTTTTTTTCTTTTCATCTGATCATAGAAGCCAGTCCCATTTGTAGTTCCAGTCCTGTCTGACAACTGAACATGCTGGAGATTGTTTTTGCATGAGCGAGGAGAATTTTTCTTAAACAACATGTGCTGATGTAGGGGCTCTTTGGCTATTTTTTTTAAAGGTTTTCTGACCCTGAGACTCAACTATTTTCTGCAATTCTCCAGCTGTGAAGGAACGCTAGTTTATACACAGAGCCGTAGATCGCTGAGAAGCTGCGCGTTGAGTTTCGCGGGTGATTCAACGCCCAGCTTGTCAGTGATCTACGGCTCTGTGTATAAGCTAGAGTTCCTTCTAAATACAGGTGACGTAGATTTAGCGCTAATCAAAGAACCGGCTTTACTGATGAGATGCGTATAATATATCGTGCGGTATATACCGCCCAGCCCTAGTGGAAACATTTCATGTTACCTATTAGGGGATGGATACAGTTCGGACAGATATTTAGAAAGGATGCTCGGTCACATCAGCGCGAATGATGATCTCATCTCTTGACATTTCCGAATGCCTTCCTACAATTGTTTAATAAAAGTGGGCTTTCCACACAAAAAAAGTGCATGTGTCATTAGTATGAAAAAAAAATTCAGTTACAGCTCTTTCGGACGTGGGCCGGGCTTGGACAGAAAAATGCGGCCCAATGCGTGCTCTATTACCTTTGATGACAGCGGAAATAAAAAAAAAATAGATAGAACTGCGACTGTAATGCATGAATGATTACATGATATAACTTTTTATGTGTTGTTTTATGTTTATGTTTTTATGTTTTTTTGTGTTTTTTTTACCTCAGGGGGTTAATACTGTATCCTAAATTGTGATTAATTCATCACATTATATCATATGCTGAAGTACATTTCTGGAGTGTTAAAGATTAAAAGAAAAAATAACAAGGACCGTACTGAACCGAAAACCATGACCCTAAAACCGTGATACAAACCAAACTGTAGGAACTATAAGGCAAGAAGAAGGACCCGTGTTAATATTGAATAAGCTTTCCAGCGCTGGAGAGAATTCAATAAGTGGAAGGCCTGCGATTGGACACCAAGGTTGCTGGTTCTCCTTGATACATATACAGTGAGAAACACTGTATCTACACCAGACGCCACGCCGTGACAGCTAAAGTCTATCTTCCCTGGAAGCGATAAACCTTGAAAATCATTTGCGATTTGTGTCAGTAAGTCACAAAGAGAACACGGCTGCAGTTTTGCCGTAGACTGCATCACTGATTACAATGACTTCTACAGTATTTTGTTGTGCCGTTCGCATCCCGTGTAGACGGCGTAAAATCGGTTCTGCTTTTTTTCACATAACTAATCGTTGCCTTATTTGTGTATGCTACGCATGTGTGGGCCGGACCGATCAAAATAGGGGCGTGCTTGTTTTGGGGATTTCAAATATCAACATTAGCTTCCTAAAAAAAGCTTATTCTGCCTTCAAGGCCCAGAGACGTATTAAACACATTGTCAAAATTCTCCAAACTGAATGTTATTAAGGATAAAGTATAGATGAGATTAACTGAATAAAGTCTATTATTATACTTGTGTATACTTGGCAGTCGATTTGTGCTGGTCATTATGGAAATGATCTTGCTGCATCTGTGTTCTTTAATGTGTGCATTGTTAGTAAATCAACCTCATTTTGTTTTTTAAGTTATTCCCATGATGGCAAAGCTGAATTGTAAGCAGTTTTTACTCCAGTCTTCAATGTCATATGATACTTCAGAAACATTTTAATATGCCAAACATCTTTAATTATGACAAAAGCAGCATTTTCCCCACAATTCTTTGATAAGAAATACGTTTAAAAAACAGCATTTATTACAAACACTTTTAAAGTTTACTTTTGATCAGTGCAATGTGTTCCTGCTAAATAAAATTATTTTTTTTAAAAAGAAATGGAAAATACTAAAGAAACAAGCAAATCACACAAACAAACTCGGAAGTATTACAGTAAATTATGTCTATGACACCAATTAAAAATGACACAACATTTCACATTACTTTTGCAGAAAATATTTATGCTTCTTTTTTTACCTTGGATTGAAAAGTTTTACTCATCAAATTCACACAAATTCCCTCTGAGGGTCACAGCCAGACAGCATGATGAACAGCTGTAAAATTCACACGCTGTCGTGTTTGCCCTTGAACAAGCTCATGTTCATGACGGCTGATTAGGTTCAGATCACTTCCTTTCATATACACCTCACTCATCAAGTGTCTTTCAGAGCTGCATGCTGCCAATCACCAGCTGACACGTTCTTATCTCAAGCATAACAAACCTAAAATTGGCTTTAACACAAAGAACTCTCTCAGCATGAAACCATGACTAAAGAGGTGAGAACATACACTGAAGAACATCAGTAACACATGAACTGACAAACATAGCGAGAAGAAACTCTGCTCTATTTGTGTACATTGAGCAATTGGGTCAATGACGTACTGTAGAAGATAGAAAATCTGTTTTCTCCACGTTTCCCCTTAGGATGGTGTTCCCCATTGTGCTGCTACACAGCGCATATTTCTTACACAAAGATGTTCTAATATCTATATATATCCAACTTATTATACTGCTAAGGGCCCATTCACATACTGTATAGAATAGTATCAGCAACTTTTAAACCACTATAACATCTTTCACCATTAATGGATTTGGACAGCTGGATTGTTCACCATCACCATATATATATATTAGGGCTGTCAACGGATTAATCATGATTAATCACATCAAAATAAAAGTTTTTCTTTATATAATAT
>JAUCMT010000154.1:3763478-3779241 GCA_032357475.1 Enteromius thamalakanensis | reverse complement strand
AGCGCTAATCAAAGAACCGGCTTTACTGATGAGATGCGCATAATATATCGTGCGGTATATACCGCCCAGCCCTAGATATTCTACTCATAAAGAATTCTAGGGGTGCCAATAATTGTGTCCAACAAGTATCGGAGAAAAACATTTATTTCAAAATAAGATTTTCTCCCATTTCAAGTGTTTTCAATGATAGGTTAGAATTTTGTACATTATTTAAACGAAAGATCAAAAGGATAAACAATGCAGATTTATTTTCACAGCCACCTTTGCTCAGGTTTACCAAGGGTGCCAATATTAGTGGAGGACACTGTACATCCCTGAGTACAGAATAAGAGCAGGAAGCAACAGACAGGGAGTATCAAATGAAGCTAGAGATAGGCCAGGTTACATAAGGCAAAAAATTAAAAATGATACAATACAACAGGACAGAGATTAAATACCTGAATGCTTTTAATTGTGTTCTTCAGCTGAAGGTATTGTGCCATTTTCTCATACACAGCATCTCTTTGTTCCAATACTTTCCTGTCAAAAATAGTAGAGAGTTAAAATAATCTTCAATTTTTTCATTATCATATATACATATATATATATATATAGAGAGAGAGAGAGAGAGAGAGAGAGAGAGAGAGAGATTGTACATATGATATGTACATTAAATAACATACACATTATCATGCAAAATGGGTATATATAATATATAGAACCACATTACACTTCAAATAATACCATGGTTAAGAGAAAACTATTGAAAGAAATCACAATCGTAAAAACATGTAAAGATGGTAATACCGTTGCTATTGCAGATAGCACCAAAGCTGATTCTCAAGCGATGATACTTACTGTAAGTCTTGTTTCAATACATCATTGATAAACGTCTCATACTGCAAGACTTTTTCATTAATACCAGGCGCCCCAGGAGTCATGATATGAGAAAAAAAGATGGTTGCAGATCGACTATGATACAGTGATATTTATTTTAATCTTAGTCCGTGTTTCTAAAATGAGCGTGCATCAGAAACCGACAGCCCGTCACTGGGCTGATTCAGCGATAAAAAAGCGTACAGTTGACAAATGAATTTGTTTTACTAGAAAATGGAGCTAAACCTCCTTCAGCCTGTCACGTGGCTCTCCGCTTGTTTACACGGAAACGTCTTAGAAACCGGAAATTACGTCAAACTAACTTTTTCTTTCTTTCTTTTTTTGTTTGTTAATATATTAGAGATTTTTATATATAAATAAGTCAAGTCTATTCGTTTAGTGAAAGAAAATAACTACATTATAATATATAAATTCATAGGTAAATGTCTATAGTGAGTGGACATGCGACTCATTCCTGAGAATCGGTTCTTTTAACCATCTCGTCTCAAAGAACGAGTTTTCTCTTAATCTCGTAATATTTTCTTCTATGATATGGGTGGTTTAATGCATGCTTCAAACGTGTAATAAAACTATTAATATGCACACATTACTGCTTATTATTAAAAGTTTATATATTTCGTTTACATGTGTTAAAACTGTCACTTTAAACAGAGGCTCGGTTCAGTGAGGACTCGATAAGCGCACATACATATACAGTTCAGTTCGTGCATTTAATAGATTCGATTCAATAGAACGATTCGCCCACGAATCGGCCCTCTATACTAGTTCAAAGGTCAAAAAGCAGCTGTGCATATGGCGCATGTTCATGCTGCAATGTGTCGCTAGTGTCGCATAAAAGTGCAGTAGTTTTACTATAGTTTGACTTTTCATCGTGTTGTAATTTGAGCATTTGAAACTTTTAAAGTGTCATATAGTTTTGGTGTCGGAAATGGCAGGTCCAGAGCTTCTGCTAGACTCCAGTATTCGTCTGTGGGTCGTTCTGCCCATAGTTTTCATTACATTCATCGTCGGTGTTTTGCGGCATTACGTCACTCAGCTGCTTAATAACGAGAAGAAAGTGGATCTGCAGCAGGTGTCTGACAGGTGAGATGACTGATACATACAGATATTTAACCATGAACATGTTATCAAACTCACAATAACTACTGTAATTATATATATATATATACCTGTTTAAGATGCCATTCTAATTATATTTCCATACTTAATTTTAATCAAAAGAATAATTAACCTAAAAAGTATTCTTGTATTTATCTTTATAAAGTCTTGACAGAATACTGATCAATGACATTTAATCTATAAAATTGTATTCAATTATATTAATACTATATTTAGCTAAACATGCACTATTGACTTTTTGGCAAAATTAAAAGTTTTAATTGCTCAGTTAATTATATCAGTATTGTTTTTTTTAAAAACTGTTTGCATTTGCATATGTATTCTAGATATCAGGGAATAAACAGTAATAATTGGACTTAAAAGCATTTCATAAATGTTGTCCAAATATGATCATCAAATCTTCTTTAATTTGTCCCAGTTACATAATATGGAACATTTTACAATCTCATGTAACCATACAGTTTATACATAATCATTGCAAGTTATTTTGTGAATACTTATACATTTATCTGTTTAAATTCAATTTAAATCCCAGCCAGGTGTTGCTGCGGAGCCGCATCCTGAGGGAAAATGGAAAATATCTTCCCAAACAGGTATTAATTACTTGATGATGCATATCTGCATGGAATAAACGTATTAAACTCCTTTTACTTGTTTGTGTCACTGTCTGATTTCAGTCATTTGCTATGCGAAAACACTATTTCAACAACCCTGAGACTGGATTCTTCAAGAAGGTCAAAAGAAAGGTGATCCCCAAAAACCCCATGACCGGTAAGAGTTACTTCAACGTCCTAAAATTAGAGGAAATGACTTGCTATGCTTCATCGTAACATCTCACATCACTTGTCCCAGACACCAGCATGTTGACGGACATGATGAAAGGGAACCTGACCAATGTGCTGCCAATGATTCTGATTGGAGGATGGATCAACTGGGCCTTTTCTGGTTTTGTCACAAGTAAGAGCTTTTCTTATTTTTCTGAATTAAAAGAACTGTTCACCCAAAAATGAGGATTTGCTGAAAATGTACTCACCAACAGGCCAAGATTAAGAGAAGATTGTTTCTTCATGGCAACAGATTCTGAGAAACTCTTTTTCTTGTTTGCTCACCAATGAATCCTATGAAGTGAATGGGTGCCGTCAGCTATATACATCACAATAATCCACACCACTCCAGTCCATCAATTAGTAACACAGCTTTTTGCTTCACATTACAATAATTGATGGACTGAAGACAACTGTTATGTTTTTTAAGCTTTTTGGATTCTCACGGCACCCATTCACTGATAAGCAAGTGATTTAATGCTAAATTTCTCCTGTTTAAATGAACAAACTCGTCTACATCTTGGATGGCCTGAGTGTGAGTAAATGTTCAGCATATTTCCACTTCTGGGTGAGCAACTCCCTTGAAACCAAAAATCTATTGAGCATGTGTGAATGTGGTCTTCCTTCTAAAACAATCATTTGTAAGTGTGATTCAATTCAGGGGTGTAGGAAGCATCTGAAATGTGAAGGGAGTCATTCTAAACCTTAACAGCCGGCTCATGAATTTTAATTGGGTGATGTAACGTTTGGCCAGTACATTCATAACTCATTTTCTGAAAGGCAGACGTTGGTAAGTGGGCTCTAACTGTAGTAGGATTACTGCATATGCGTTTGTTCAGTCCACTGCTGATGCAAGTGGTTGGCGGGGGCTTCTGTTCTCTTTTAAAGCAGCTACATTACTTGGAATTGGCAAACAAAAATATAATGACTATTAGAGGATGACTAGAAAATGTCTAAACGTTGTAGTGGCTGCTATTCATTTGATTAAGTCTCAAGTAAATGTTACCTTTTAAAAATAAGACTTGTAAGATTTAAATTGAATTTTTTCCCCCTTAAGCTAAAGTTCCGTTTCCTCTGACTCTGAGATTCAAGCCCATGTTACAGCGAGGAATTGAGCTGATCTCTCTAGATGCATCCTGGTACAGTATTTACATGTGATGTGTTTTATTTGCGTTTTATTGGTGTTTCATCTGTGAATGAAATCTGAATTTGTTGCTCACGTAGGGTCAGTTCAGCATCTTGGTATTTTCTCAATGTGTTTGGGCTAAGAAGCATGTACACCCTCATCCTCGGACAAGACAATGGTTGGTTCTTTTTGTTTCTTTTGTATAACTTCTATTATATCAAATGCATTATTTTAATGTAATTAAATAGTCATATTATTTAATTAATATTAATATATTTAATTATTATACAATTAACTAATGTGTTGTATTGTATTAAATGTTATATGCATTTTTATCTGTGAAATTGAGGTGGCTTTCTCAGCTATTTAAACCAAAAGTTGTCATTTTCAGCTGCAGATCAGTCAAGAATTATGCAGGATCAAATGACGGGAGCCGCGATGGCGATGCCTCCTGATCCTAATAAAGCATTTAAGGTGAGTAGAACATCGTTTGCATAAATTAAAAAATCTAATTACATTTAATCGTTTAGCAGATGCTTTTATCTAAAGTGACTTACAAATGAAGAAAAACCTAAATCAACAAAAGAGCAATATTCAAGTGCTATTGTAAGTATCAGCCCAACATAATAATAATTTTTTTTTATAATAAATAAAATGAAAATAGGGCAAGCTAGTGCTAGAGGACTTAACAAATAAAAGAAAACAAATATGTCGGACACAAAAAATATACAAGATGGTGTTATTTTAGTTTTTTTTTTTTTTTTTTGAAGACAACAAGCAGTCAGTAAATGAATAAAGTGTTTAAAAAGTTTAAATGGGGCAATTTAATTTCCTTTGTTTATATGTATGTGTGTGTATATATGTGATTGTAAATCATTCCTATTATGAATTTATTCTGGGACCAACATGCACATTTGGAAATAAATAAATAAATAAATACATAGCCAAACATGCCAGCAGTTATTTGTTTTTAAAAGAATTAAGTTGAAATAAATTTTTCTTGGGAGTTCAGCGCCTACAGCCCCAGTGGATAGACTGATGCCCGTGTGGAAACGTGTTTGTTTTTAATTTCATAACCTCATCATCTTAGGATAATTGCGAAACCTTACACGCTGCCGTTTTGAAGCATGCATAATTACAGAACTACTGAAACATTATATTACTTGAGGAACGCAGGTAGTGTTGAGTGCAGTGCAAGTCAACTCAGTCCTCCAACAGAAATAATGATATACTTGGAGAGAGATAATGTGGTCGTATACTTGGGCTCGTGCTGTTGTTGTAAACCCCTTTTCTTTCCCCTGCGGAACACAAAGGGAGATGTTTAGCAGGATGTTCACATTCTTCTCACATGTGTAAAGCCCTGCAGTGCTCTAAACCTATTCATTACCGTTGTTTCAGAGCGAGTGGGAAGCTCTGGAGATTGTGGAGCACAAATGGGCCCTGGAGAACGTAGAAGAGGAACTCGTGTGTCAGGAGCTGAACTTCAGAGGACTCTTTAGCTAAGAACTGCAGCGGAAACAACTCTTTAAGAGTAACTTAAGATGGCTTCATTCACAGGCAGATGTGATTCTTAACTTGATTTAAAATGTGACTCCAGTGATCGTGATGGCATTCGGTTTTTTCTGAATGAAAGTGAATGTCCTGCAAAACATTAACAATATGCCTGATGTGGTTGAACTGTGAGCGTTGCACATGAACATGTAACTTGTTGTAAGCACGGTATAGATCAGTTTTATCTGTTTTTGCAAGAGGTGTTAATACACAGATGTCTTAATAGTGTATTTATGTGTGAGGTGATGCCTTTTTTGGGGTTAGTTGTTTCTCAAGTGTTCTTAAATCGCCTGTTTGATTTGCATTTTGATTAAACTGTCTCTGTCTTGCAGATTTTCTCTAGTGTGGTTTGTAATTATAACAATTCTTTATTTACAAGCCAATATTCTGTCGGAGAGATATTATAACAGGAAACTGAAGGTAAAATAGATGCTATTTTGGTCACCGCGCGAAAGATATTTAATAAAGTTATATGGAACCCTAAGGTGAGGAGGAAATCAGTTTGTGCTTATGTCTATGAATCAGACGAAAGGAAATGGCTGGTTAGTGTAATGTTTGTGAATCACACAGAGGTGACTTACAAGACTGAAAATACTACATACTCCTTATTCAAAACGCCAAAGCTTTTATTTGATAATTTATAATGTTTCATTTCTATACAAAAAAGAAGCCCCCACAATGCAAAATCACAAATATGAAACTTGGTGTGTGAAATGGGCTTTAGAAATTTGTGTAGCACTGACAGAAATAGACTATTTCTCAAACCAACTCAATTCAGTTATTTACGATCCGATGGATTTCACTGAAATTAATACAACCATGATTGCATAAATATCTGAATGTAATAAACATGCTGCGTTAAAGAAATTGGGCAGTACTGTGGCTTTCTGAAGCTGTTGATTCCAGAACTGGTAAATTATTTGAGAAATAATTGCAAGAATTAATTACTGTAAAATAGTAACCGGATATTTGCATTCTTTAAACCTTGTACAAAATGGAAGACTGTAGATGAGGGGAAAAAACTGTTTTAGAGACATGTCTATTTGTAAAGCAGACTACAAGAAAATTCACACCAGCTCTTCGTCACAAAGTTCGTAAATCTCACCAATCCAGTCAAAAGCATATCGGGTCATTTTTAATTTACAAATATTATCATGATGCGTAGACATTTTCAGAACTGCAGCAGCATAAATTTTCACGAAAATGCCATTTTTATAACGTAAAAATCATTTCATATTGCCTGTTTATTTTTGATGTCTTTAGTTCTGGACAGGTTCTGTGAGATTCACCCTTGTTATTATATTAGAACATACTGAAGGTATTAAGTTCTCCTTTCACATACTGTTTAGTCATATATAAATCTCATAGGACAGTGCGATAAACTGTGGAATGCAATAAAGCAGTCACTTAATGGGAAGTGCAAATGAAAAAGCATTTTCTATAAGATATTTACGCAGCGGGCCGAATGAATTAAAACACTGAGCAGCTGAGGAATGTGAAAATGCAGTCAGTACAAACAGAGGGAATGCATTTCCCATTGCCAAAGGAGCTACGCCTCATTTTATTCAGAGGTAAAACAATGTAAATGGAAGCCAAATGTGTCCAATCTAACCTCGTCTTTATAGTCAGCATTTATTCATATCAAAAGATGTGTATACAATTATATATTCAATCTATAATTAACAAAATAAAATGAAAGCTCCCACATTCCCAGCATCGGATCCAAATGATCAAAGATAATACAACATTTATTACAATACAAAAATACTGTACAGAGGTGCCTTAAAAATCATCATGTAAAGAGCTCTATCCAGAAAGCACTTTGCTGAAATATTCTCACTGCTCCAAAGAGTTCGTTATAAATTGCACGCAGTTAGTCAAAAACAATGCAATATTTAAATCTTGCTGTGCACTTCCTTTCAATTAAGATAAAAAAAAAAAAGCTAATTCTCTCTGGAAAACAGGCCTCCGTTTGTGTCCCGCAACAGAGTAGATTTTCCAGACTTGATGTCAGATGGAAAAAAAACAACATCACTAGAATAAAAATAAAAATGGAAGCTCTTCAGAAGCCGCTTTTTAGAATTACAATCTCTCACTCTCACGTTTAGCAATTATGAAAATAAATAGTTCACGAGTGAGTGGACAGAAAGCTATATCTCATACCTCCACCCACACCTTTTTACAAGATCTCAGAAACCTGAAGCAAGATTTCTGAACGTGACATCCCTGATATGAGAAACCCCATCCGTCCCTGCTGAAAGCGCCCACGATGAACGTCCCTGCTTGAAACAATAAGATGGTATAAACTGATTCATGATTCATAAACAGTGCAGCTGAAGGTTGTACGCTCAGATCAAACATCACCACTGTGGACAGCAGCTGAGCTAGCTCAGAAAAGCAAGCTTAGGAAAAAATAAAGAACACGTTGGTGATGATGAACTCCGACGTAAACCTCATTCTCCAAATTCTCATCGTCATTGAAGCGCAGCACAGACATATCTGAATCCGCCGCTACCAGCCTAACCCGTTTCCTTTTAGTTAGTCCTACAGAAAAAAAACTCAAACAAAAACAACACTAAGTCTACATTCCCACCCCATGATGCTCGTGCACCAGCCTGAGAGAGGTGCCCCTGCCTCGCACTTCCTGTTGGAGTCAGAGCAGAGGTGGAGGTTCAAGTTTCTGTTGATTAAGATGATCGACAGTATGCAAGAAAAGATAAGAGTGAGAAAAAATGAAGTGGAACGTGTAAAAGACTAAAGGACAGAAATCAGTCCGTCTCCATGCTGACACAGGAAGAGGCCCCATCCATGCCATCGTTGGTCTGGGACGAGACGTGGTTCTCTGACTGGCTGGAGGAGGGAGGTATGGGTGGAGGGACGGTGGGCTGGCGGATCTTGTCTTGGCGCTGGTAGAACAGGAGGTAGGCGGCACTGGTCTACAGGAATAGATGGAGAGAGAGAGTTTCATTGACCAGTGAATGTCAAGACTTATTTTATTATGGGTTATGAAAGTGTGATATTTTACTCCCAAAAAACAGGTTGAGATGCATGCAAGGTCAAAACACACTTTCACTTTCTTAGAATATGCATTTATTTTTATTTATATTTCATTTGTCCAACATCTCTTTAACGATTTGTTCAACGATTAATTTTTCCCCATGCAGTGGGTGTTTGTGAGCTTTTAATGCTCCATGAAAGTAGGAGGGCACTATGCTAATATTTAATTTTGACTTCAACATGAAATGCCTTGGGAATCACGACTCGTTTCATTGATTCAGCGTTGACGCTTTTGAAAGTGCAGTTTCACTTTGCAGGCTGTTTTCCTTCACATAGAGCTGCATTACACACTGCATGAAGGCTCATTTATAAAAAAATCCATAATAGGGAAACTTATTACTACATTTTTTTTGTTTGAGCTCAGCAAGATTTTTTTTTTTATGTTTAAAAAGTATGTTACGCTCACCGAAACAATAATAAAATATTTTTACACATTTTAGAATCACCGTTTTCTATTCAAATATATATTCTAACATTTATTCTTGTGACGCAATGCTGAATTTACTACATCATTACTACAGTCTTCACTCTTCAGTGTCACATGATCCTTCAAAGATCATTTTAATATGCTCAAGAAACATTTCTTATTATTATGAATATTGAAAATAGTTGTGGAAATATTTTTATTAGGATTTTTTGATGAATAGAATGTTCAAAGGAACAGTTCTATGACATTATAAATATCGTGCCTGTCACTTTTAATAAATTGAACACATCCTTTCTGAATAAATATTAATATCTTAAAAAATGTTTTAATAAAAACACATACTGAACCAATATTGTGTTTTTTAAATTGTTTAGTTTGTTTAGATTTACTTTTGTACATTTCCACTATATAGTACACTTATGAATGGTATTTTTATTTAAATAATTATTAGTCAAATCAAAAGTCTGTAGTCCGGCAATAAGACCCTTTCTTGAGGACATCATTTTAAAAAGATCAGTCTTCTTGACACATGTGGCCCGGTTGATTCAGAGTCTGAGAAAGTTATTGTATTTTGAGGAAAAACAAACATTTCATTTTAGAAGAGCGTGCACTGATGAGTCATGCATGACAAGACCAAGGAAATTTAATAAAAGAAAAAAAAAAAAAGCCTATTTTGATTTCATGTTGATAAAGCAAACCACAGGAAGGTGCTTTAATCTCACCACTATTTGTTCCTCCCTTGCATAGGTCACCTTGCTGTCATCAAAGTAATACCACTGACCGTTGTCCTTGTTCCGGGCATAACTAGTATCTATAAGGGGAAAAAAGGAAATGCGTTATTGTCACTGATCAAAACAGCATGCCATGTTTGACATAAATGCTGTTTAATGAAGGATAAGAAGAGTGATGCATACAGTGTCCATCTCGCAGTCCACCGTAGTGGTTTGACACAGAGATCAGGTCATATCTACAGGGAGGTTCAGAACTGTTCACCGTCTTCTTTAAGAGGAAACCTGAGAAGTCCAGATCCCTGCAGTCAGAGAAAGAGAGCAATAACAACATATGAGCCACGTGAAAACAAACGGAACAGTAGAAATATCAACCACTGAAAGAAAAGAATAAAAGGTTGCTCATCAATTAAATATTGTCAAAAATAAATTAATGAATAGAATTTATAATTGCACTTCCGAAGTTTGGGGTCAGTAAGATTTACAATGAACTGATCCTAAATTACAGTAAAGATAAATACATCCATTTTCTTGAAAAATGTACCCATGGTTTCTACAAAAATACTAAATATCACAACAGCAAATCGTTTTGAAGGATCATATGACACTGAAGTCTGGAGTAAAGATGCTGAACATTCAGCTATGCATCACACACAGAATACATATTACTATATATTCAAACAGAAAACAGTTATATTAAATTGTAATTGCATTTCACGATATTGTTTTAACTGTACTAGTTCATGCATCTCTTAATCTCACAAACAGTGCTTGGTCTTACCGCAGGGGGAACTCCACGATGGTATCTAGTTTCTCTCTAGAGTATTTTGTGTAGGAGAAGCGCTTTAAATGGATGATAAGAACCTCAGGCAAAGACCACAGATCCAATTTCTTAGTGGCAAGCTGATGCTTTTTACATGTTGGACAATACCTACAGACCACATGAACAAACACAGAGTTACATGTGCGGAGGAAGCAATCCATTTCTTTAAATACATCACTAGAAATTATGAAACAGATGGTTATGGATCTAAATTATGCAACAAACAACACAAAAGGTTTCTTCATGCCCGTGAAGGATAGACTGGAATAAAAGAACAGAAGCTGTAATAGATTACCAGGGGTTTTCCTCTTCCAGTGTCTCTACCGTGGTAAAGAGCTCTATACATTCCTGCAGCTGCACTGTGGTTGGCAGGTGAGGGACATCCATGCTCTGATGCTTTATATATTTCTGCATAAACATAAAAACACGTTTGCAACAGAAATGCTGCAGTTTCCATTGATTGAAAAGATCTGGGTTCTGTAACAAACGGCTACTGAAATGAATGAGTTTTGGTATTTATTTAATTAAATGATCAAAATAATAATAATAATAATAGTAAAAAGCTTTAAAAAGAAAATCACTGTGATACACCAGTAGTTCTTGATTGGCCAGCACAAGTTTTAAATTTTAAGCATGTTTGTTTTATATTTATGTGCAAATAAACTGTGTTGGGTTGGGTTGAGAAACACTGTTTTTGACAAATAAATAGCCTTTTCAACAAAACTTGAACTGAATTAAACTGAATTATGGGAACATTGTCTTCTGTCAAGCTGAATTAACACTGAACTGACCTCAGTTAAATACTGGCAAACTTGAATTTCTAGAAATGCTTTACAGCAGAATTTGCATATCTGTATTTCATAAAGCTCTATATAAGTGAAGGTGGCCTAAATTGACTGCGGTGATGCAATACTGATGCCTCACTGCCACAAAACGTCTAATGGAATAGATAGACTGGTTTGAGCCTTGTATGAAAAGCATTTTTAATGATCAAAGAGTTCATTTGCAATCTTACCTCAGCTTCATTCTCATTGTAGTACTTCTTCTTCATGTCAGGGTCCCAGTCGATGGCGATGTATGGCTGAGCTAAACAGACACAGTGAGTCATTCCATTAAGAGCAGGAACATTTACACTTATGAACACTCAGAGTTAAAAGATACCATGACAATGAAAAGATGTGAACTGAGCAACCGGAGAGATAAAAGACATGCAATCTTAATTTGCTCTGACCCTCGCTTGTGCGCACATGACCTTGAAGTTTCACAAAAGCAGCAGAAGTGTGTAATAAATTGAGTTTCTCATTAGTATGTACTCACAGCTGAAAGAGAAGCCACCATCCGCTTCTCCCATCCCTCGCTCCGTGGTGCCATTAGAGTTCACCGCCTGAATAGTGAAGAGGGCTTTTTTCTGCCTCTCAGTATAGCGCCGTCTTCCCGGAAGCCTCTTATTTGCCTGAGCGCAAGATGCGGCCTCCTCTTCTTCTTCCCTGTCCTCATCTTCGTCCTCTTCCTCCTTTCCTGAGGGTTCTGCGCCAGCACTTTGGTCCCCGTCAGTGGCGTCTTGGGAGTTGGTGTCAGTGCTGCCGCATGCTGATTGACCCTCCTCGGTACTGCTGCCCCGGTCCGGTTCGCTGCTCGACTCCTCCTCCTCAGCTCTCTCCTCCCCCTCGCTGCTCGGGCTGGCTTCCGATTGGCAGTTGTTCTGCTCTTCGGTCTGGCTGCTTTCTTGAGCCTCTTCCTCTTTCTTGGATGGCCCTGCCTCTTCAGAGTCTTCCTCGCCCTCATCTGTTCAGAAATGAATCATTGTTTGTACACTACATTCTTCTGGTCATTTAAGGTTTTTAAAAGAAGTCTCTTTGACTGATCAAAACTGCATTATTCTGATCAAAAAAAATTATTAATTTTTATCTTCATTAACTTCACTCTTCAGTGTCACATTATTTTTTAGAAATGCTTATTTGCTGTTCAGGAAACATTTCTCAAAACATTGATTTAGTATTTTTGTGTAAAGCTATTTTGAATGAAAACCGGGCGACTTGTGCAGTTCAGATAAAAGACATAGTCAGAATACTTAGAATACTCTAGATAGAACCACAGTCATCAGTCGCTACACTGTATTTGGAGAGTATCCGCTGAACATTATTTTGACAATGTCTTTCCTATTTTTTTGGACCACCTTAACAATGCATTTTACTTGGCAGTCAATGAGACAGTCACAAGCCTCCTGGTTTTCCTTCCAAATGATCTTAAATTGTGTTCCGAAGAAGAACAAAGCTTTTTTCACGGGTTTGAAACAACATGGGGTGAAGTGATTTATGACAAAATGTCCATTCTTTAATGAATATAAATTTTAAAACAGCAGCATTTATTTAAAATAGTAAAGCCGTTTATAATGTTGCCACATTTCTATCACTTTTAATGAATTCGAGGCAGAATAAAAGTATACATTTCTTTTAAAATAAAAAAACAAAGTCATACCATCACTAACTCCATTGGTCTGTGCCTTGTACAACTCTTCCTCTTCATCTTCTTCTTCCTCCTCTACTTCTTCTTCTGAAGGGTCTAGAGGACGGACATATCGCCTGTGCAGGGACACAATTATGACACATATGAATGGCAACCCAACTTTGGCCTTAAGATGGCACAACAGCTTTATGCACCCAAACACCTGTGATACTCAAATAGATGCACAATAACAACACCTCATCACTGAAGTTACAAAAAAAAGTTTGTTACCAGATTTGTACAAAGAAACATATAATTGAAAGCATCTACTAAATATATAAAATATATACAAATTGTTTACATAATCAATAAAATGCAGTTTAAAAAAATGCATTAATAAAAGGAAAAATACAAAGCATCTGTATTGCGTATAGTAATATTAATAATTTTGTTTTATTTTAGAAATAATGCCATAATGGTCATGGTATGCGTTTCACTTTTCTAACAAAAACATTAACTATGTACAACAACATATTAAAAAGCTTGTGACAAACATACATGACTGATTAGACTTACGCTAGTCTTTTCAAGAGGAGCTGGTAGAGATCTTCTCGTGTGCACTGAGAGCGTGGCACAGACATCAGCAGCGGGTGACCGAACAAAGACGTGCCATAGCTGTTGCTTCCCGATCCGTAATCTCTGTAATGGGAGCGTTCACGCATATAGATGGCCATAACCACCTCCTCACCATCCTGAGCCACAAAACCACTGCTCAGCTGATACCTGTGTCAACAAACCACAAAACACATTTAGACCCAGCCAACTGTCTTGAGATGCATCTTAGATGCATGTTGTTTTGGTTTTCTTTTCTTAAAAGAGCAATTTAACGCATTAATTAATTATATTTTGGAAATAAATTGCATTATATGAAATGAAATTAAAAAGTATTTATAATTTTATATAAATATATATGTATAATAAATTATTAGTGCTGTCAATTTATTGATCGCATCCAAAATAAACTTTTTGGTTTATATAATACATGTCTGTAAATTTTGTATAATTATTTTGTATATTATTTATGAAACATTTACATATATTTGCATGTATATAATTGACATACATATATTTCATATCATATATAAAGATTTTTAATATATAAACGTAAAATACTTTTCTTAAATATGCATAAATATACATAATAAGTATGCACATATTTTTCAAAATTGAGATTTATATGTCAACTGAAAGCTGATGTTATTATCAGGAAAGAACAATATTTGGCTGAGATACGATTTGAAAATCTGGAATCTGAGGTTGGAAAAAAAAAAAGTTGGCCTTTAAAGTTGTCCAAATGAATTTTTCGCAATGCAAATTACCTAAGCTTTACGTTTTAATGGAAATTTACAAAAAAAAAACATTCAAATATCCTAATGATTTTTGGCATAAATAATTTTGACCCATACAATATAGTGTTGTTTATAGCTTCAAGTATACCCCGCGACTTAAGACAACAACTCTTAATTATATACAATTAATTTTATGTTTAAAAAACTTAATGAACCAGACTTTAAAAAAAAAAAACTATATTTGTGCATGTTGGCATATGTCGGTACAATTAGAGCCGTTTACTCAGATTAGTTGCATCTTACACAAATATATCATCCCGGTCCAATATACAGCTTAAGGATTCATCAGGCTGGTAAATCCTATAGAAGCGGTGATTGAAAACATCAGCCACAGCCATCTGTGGAAAGCAGATCAATTATTAGACCAGAACAAATACAACATTTGTCAGTAGTAAATCAATCTTAACATGGATACAGGGTCTTATCATTAACCAAACCACGATTATACCCATAAGTAATTTGTAAATTTGCCAGTGCTTCAGTAGTTAAAAGTCTAGTTTGAACCTGGTTGGGAGGAACGTCTGTTGCCTGAGAGAGGGCAGTGCACAAGTCAATCACTCGGCCAGCTTTAGGTACAATCAGACGATACTGTAGAGAGAAGACGGACACGTTCATCAGTCATCAGAGTGAACTAAACTCATAGTTTAGCAGTGGTTTAACTGAATCCTTACTAAATCTGTTCAACAAATCTGTCAGACTCCCCTGCCCTAAGCAAAACTGGATCTGATGACATCATTACACACCACCAGCTGTCTTCCTGTTTACAAACCTGCAGTGCTTCATCATTTACATCTGCCAAACTCATAGCATGGGATCACTCTTAATGAGCATGTCTGTCATGCAACACATATGCTGCTTTTCCTACGATCGTTTTGGTATCTTTTTTTTAGTATATGACATAATACAAACCTGGGTGGGTTTGGCCGTGGGATCCAGCGATACATAGAACACCTCCATGACCCTCTCTTTACTAACAGGTAAGGGCACGCTCAAGTAACAGAAGGGGTCGAAGGTCACAGAGACCTTGTTGCATTCAGGACACACCAGGGTCGACTTAAACAACCCGTGGAATGTGTCGACGATGACCGAATCGTTTCGCCGCAAATGGTTGCGCCATGCTTCCTCAGCAACTTCCTGCAAAACATCAATAGAAATGTTATTCCCATAGTAACACATGGTTTGGTTGAGGAGTTATAAATATGGTTACACAAAGGTTGACCAATAATGGATTTAACAGAGACTAAGCTGGAAATAACAAGCAGACAAATCAATCAGTAGGTATTTTTAAACAAATATATATATATTAGGGGTGTTCGGTTCCGTTTTTTTTGGAGTCGACTCCGACTCCCGACTCCTAATTTTGGAGTCGGTGGAATCG
>JAUCMT010000154.1:3736232-3763007 GCA_032357475.1 Enteromius thamalakanensis | reverse complement strand
AAAAAATATATATATATATATATATATATATATATATATATATACAAATAGCAAGCTTTCCAATATATAAAATAGAATGCAATAATAATTAATAACAATTTTTTGGACAAATGCTGATTTAAAAAAAAAGGAAAAAAAAAACACCAAATTTTGCACCAAAAAAAAAAAAAATTTATATAATATATGCGATATTATGAGTCCACACTAGCAAACAATACTGTCTATTTATTCTAAGCAGATGTGTATCTGCTGCTTTAAATTCTCAAGCGTGTTATAACAGGATGGATTCTGATTGGCTGTGAATGTTTGTATCATTCATCAGCTGGAAATCGATGCCGAAGACATTGTTTGTCTGTGCCTTTATCGTTAGAGATGTGGTGTGGTCTCTGCTATTCCTTAATATTGAGAACGATTCTCAGAACTGTATCTTTATCATGCAACAGGCTTTTATTCTTCATTTACTATAGAGTGTGTTTAAAAAGCACCTGATCAGGTCTGCCATCAGCATCCCTGAGCTCAATATACTCCTTCTTTTTGACCCGGTTGAGGTCTTCATGTAGACCGTCCAACAGGAAAGACAGCAGCTCCTGAGAGTCGTGTTGCTGGTAACCCAGAAACTGTGACGCAAAGTGGCCGACCTTAGTCTGCAAAGACATACACAAACAATGCTGCTTCATTTCTGTGCTATTAATAGAACAAAACCAAACATGATCATAATTGCAGTGTTTACAGCCTGATCAAAAGTGACCGTAAAGGCATTTAAAATGATTTCGATTTTTATTAAGCCTTTACTGATATGAAAGCAAAGAGAGGTCAGGTACTGAAAATGCTATTACGAACTAGAATGGGAACCAGACTTGAAATAGAGCAATTGATTTCATCTCCACTAGGTGTTTGTGAACAGGTTTTGCTCTAAAAAATGGTAATGCAGAGTGATCACTACAATTACGTTACCTTAAATACCCGAGGAACCACAGAATAGTGCCTGCCTGACCACATCTGTTTGATGACATCTGCGTAGGCTTCTGCAATTTCACCCTTCATGCCCAGAGGGTTGGTGAAGTTCAGCTCCTCCAGATAAGAGTTCCTCAGGAAGTACTCGGTCAGTGGTGGCGTGTTACTCAGACACTGGGGGAAAAATGCACAATTCATTTTAAGAAAAGCCTTTTGTAAAAGTGACAGTGTTTTGCAGTCCGTGACCTCTGACCTGTAAAGCTGAGTTCATGAAGCAGGTGTTGCCTAGGTTTGTGAGGCCACACACTCCAGGAGCCCCTCGATACGAGTCCTCATCAGCAGAGTTTCGCCTAAAGACACAAAATTCTATATAAATCCCAAATATCCAATAAGTGACATTTCAGAGCTCAGTGAGCTGCCTATCTAAGCAGCATTTTGGGAAAAGACACTTACAGTGGCCAAAAATACTGGTTAGGCAGGTAGCTAGGTAGGTGACTTTTAATGCTAGTAAAGCTTTTTTCTGCAACCAGTTATCATTTATTTTCATACGACTTTTTTCCGTTTAGTTCAAATAAAATGAGCCATTTAGGGATATATGTAATGTATATATGTAGTTGTTACTATATTACAAAACTATACCAACGTCTAGCTTGCTATATAAAAGATGGAAATATAAGTACACCCAAATTCATCTGCATACATACATACAAGTACACTCATGTAACGTGATGCACACTATACAAAAAATCCCCTAATGCTTGCTTTTATTGTCACAAAATGTAAATGACATTATTGCCCAGCTCTGACTATAATACATTATGATATTACTATACATCAACATCATGATATTATATAATGCTGCTTTGAAATAATGTGCATTGAAAAATCACCATATGAATAAATTTGTTCTGACTATAATACAATGCTTTATGGCACTGTAAAAGACCATCACATTACAAGGTTGTGAAAGTGCAGATCAAGTAATTTTGCAGCCAAGGTTCAATAAATAGCATTATGATTTGGGAACGAACTCTGAGTTGAAACACGCATAGTGCATTAAGCTCTTTAATAATAGAAATAATAATAAAAAAACATATTCCTCATGATATGAATCATTTAAACATTTATTTTGAAACTTATTTGTATATGGCAAAATCTTCTTTTTAATGTACTAAAATAGATTATTTGACTTTATTACACGGCTCTCTGGAATGCTTGATTCTGATTGGTCAGTTGAGACATTTGCAGGTTCGTTCTTTTCGAATAATAACCGCTCCAAAGTTCCTTCCATAAAGGATGATTTTATTAACCAAAAAAACACGTGGGATATTCTGGAGTGACTTATTTGACAGTGCGTGTAAATAATATGGTCCCAGTTATTTTCAAAATGAATAATGCTTTCTACCAACCACAGGACTTCAGTTTATTTGTGCTACACTGATCACATTTGGCTTGCCATTAACTGAGGATATATATATATATAAGCATTTAACCTACTGCAACCAGTTAGATGTAAATGAATGGGGTTTATAATATAAATGTATATATACACACACATTGACGCATGGAGCGATTCATGCTTTTAGACAGTTTTAAATTTTTCTAAACAAAAACAAAAACTTGCATTAGTGCATGAGAGAAGGAAGCTGGTGTCTTTATACTCACATGATCTGAGGCCTGGATGTAGGCCACGTACCATCCGCATTCCTGATCTCCATAATCACCGTCTGCAGAGTGAGCAGAGCATGTTAGGACACAACACACACACACAAACACACGCAGGGTGGCCCATGACAGAGCATTCATTTACTAGTAGCAAAGTTTGTCTATTTGACAAACCCACTAGGTGAGGTTGCGGGCAGTGCTTATTACAGTAAATGTCACCAAATGGTTACATAACATAACAGATGAACAGAGATTAGGAGTGTAAATGCTAGGTGTGTATTTTACCATGCCAGAGCTGAGGCAGGAGTCTAGGACAGTCATGTTAAGGTTGCGTAGCCTCTCCGAGCTCGTATCTGTACTCCTCATCCACAGTCGGCTCTCAGCGGTCTCTGGCACATTAAAATGCTGCCGTATCTTTTGATGTATAGCGTCTATCAAACACAGATACACATTGTGAGAGATTTGCAGCTAAGATACACCAGGCTGCCAATATCCTGAGGGGTTTCACACATCTGTTTACAAAACATAATTACATGCCAAAAGTAAAATAGATCTGCGAGAACAACATTCTGTAAATTACGTGGCAGTCCAGAGTTTGATGTGCCAAAAAAGACACTTAGTTTATTTTAATTTCATAGTGTATAGTATAAGACGTTTGCTTATTAAGAATACTTATGGCTAACATAAGTTGTAATGTATTTATGTAACAGTAGTCTAACTTAAAAGACATACACTGTATAACATACACTATTTTCAAGAGTTAAAGATCTATATGGTTTTATTTATTTATTTATTTTAAAGAAACAAATGCAAAAATTGATCATTGTAAAAAAACAAAAACAAAAATCTATTGCATCAAGGAACCCAGAAAATATATAAATTAATTTTTTTCCCGAAAAATAAAATAAAGTCAGCAAATCAGCATATAAAACATTGGTTGTTTGGTTATTTTAATTTCTAACAATATTTCACAATATTACTGCTTTAGTGTATATTTTATTAAATAAATGCAGCGAACATAACAGACTCAAAATTTTTACTGGCCCTAAACTTTTCAACAGTAGTGCACTCCATGTATCTGTGTAGCGAACAGTTCGTATGCATCATTAGAGGATCTAAACATCGCAAATAGAGCTCAGTACAAAGAATTCAAACTTAGATACATAGTTCACAGTGTTGATGGAAAGTGGACTGAATTTATTTTTACTTGTTACTTCAGAAGCATTCATTAGATCAGATGCCCTGCTCCTGATATTCATTGCAGTGGTTTTACATGCAGAAAGCCCAGTGAGATTATACCTATAATCAAACATTGCTAAGTGTCCAAATACTTTTATCCATTAGCAGCTTGTACTCACGTATCTTGTCTGCTCGACTGAAGGATGCAGACACAGTACTCTCCATGTTGCTAGAAAGACAGAGGTAGATCTCCACAGGGTAGACCTCTACTTTAACAGTGCTGGGAAGATCAACAACCTGCAAAGAGAAGAAAGATGATTTCATAACCATCCTCAATTAATGACAAACACTGCGTATTTTGAACTCGTTCTCATTTAAGTTTAATAGAAAGAAAAGTTAACGTCTGATTAACGCTACCTTTCTCTCCAAAGGAGGTTGATCATCCATCATGTCATACCATGACAAAAGTTTATGCCAGGCTTCTGCAGGGACCAGGACAAAGTCTTCATTCTCTGACAGCCTCTCTTTCAGATGATAGGAATCCAGATCTACAGAAGGCATTCAAAGCATTTCAAACATGCTCTACCTCCATAATTATTAAATTAATTGTTTCCGTTCTCACCCTCAGGCTGTTAAAGATGTTGAAGAGTTTGTTTCTTCATCAGAACAGATTTAGAGAAATGTAGCATTACATCAATTGCTCAAAAATGGATTCACTGCAGTGAATGGGTGCCGTCAGAATGAGATTCCAAACAGCTGATAAATACCTCACAATAATCCACTGCTTCAATAAACATCTTGTGACTGTTGCTTCCAGTTAAAATACAAGTCACTAAAGCATTACTACAGATTATGGACTCATATTCGGGCCAGAAGATGGATTTGTTTTTTATAAACATGCATCTTTTAATTCACAAAATGTTAATTGATGGATTTAAGTATTATGGATTACTTGTGAATTATTGTGATATTTTTATCAGCTTTCAGCATTCTGACGGCACCCATTCACTGCAGAAGATCAGTTTATGAGTGAGTGACATAATACTACATTTCTCCAAATCTGTTTCGACGAAGAAGCAAGCTTTTTTGAGTGAACTACTTAGATCTGCAGAGAATGAGACATTCAACGCTTCATGGTGCAACTATGTGATCTTGTGTGTACACTTACCTTCATAGAGCTCAGTGTTATCAATTTTCCCGGGATACGAGGAAGAATTTTGGTCCCCGGCATGTACATACTCTTTCCACTGATCGTACCATCTTTTGTCCAACAAATACCTGCAATACAGATAAATGCACCTGTCACACTTCAACACTTCATTGCTTGTGTCTGTCCCGCATCATTTAATAAGCTTTAGGACAAATCTGTTTAATGTCAACTGCACAGGCCGCCAGTGTCAGAGATAGATTAAGACACCAAACGCTTGTCATTTGTCTTTACGGAAGAGAAGGAATAAGAGCAGATCTGCCTTTCCTGTCTAAGGAACAAACGCAAACCGAAAGTAACTTTCCCATAACAGACTGACACACCTTCCAGAGATGGAAGTGAAACTTAAAACGAATAACTTAGACACTATAAAACGAGGTCATGTGTCCATTTGCTTAATGAAAATGAAAATAAATGAAAGCGTTTAAGGGGGAGTAGAGTCGAATCTGGTAAGACAGGCAACCTGTCAAATCTTAATGATGCTAAGGAAGCAGTTAACCAGGAAACTTGATCTATTAGGCCTGAAAACTGACCTGTATGTTTGTTTCCTTCTTTTATTTGATATCTGAATCATTTGACTCTCATTCACATTGGAATGGCTGCTACTAAATCTGAAGAAGAACCCGAAGACCCTCAAACCGCACAAACTCCAGAGCGTTATCAGTTTTACAGAGCTCTATCAGTGCTTAATGTGTGTTGTAGTTGTTGTTGTTTATTAATTGTTTGTTGGTTTGTTAGTAAGGCTGAAGTTTCTCTCACCAGCTGTCTCTGGCCCGTAGCTGCTGCTGGTTCAGGTTGTCGATCTCCCGCCACTGGGTCTCTAGTCCCGGAGGCTCCGTAGCCGAACCGGTGCTGCTGTTCGCAGCCATAATCACTCAAAAAAATCCGAAAAGCGCCGATAAAGCCGCATAGACACACCGGAATGTTTTGACGCAGGAAGTAGGAAGCGGTTAGAACGACAACTTCCGCCAGACTGAGGGGCGGAGCTTTGGTGGAACTCCAGGGCGTGGCCTAAGATGAACAGGGCGTGTATGATGGGAGAGAGTTTATTTTTTTGACCAAAGTCCGTTTTATGTATTTCTGTAGTCTTGTTAAATCAAACAAAACCCTCACAAAAAAAAAGAAAGAAAAGAAAAAAGAAAGAAATCGCAATATCTTCCCACTTTAATCAAATTTATCCCAAAATTTTTTTTTGTTTGTTTAATTTTATTCCATTAATTAATTAAACAAAAACCTTTAACTGTTTAATTTAAAAACTGTCTCACAAATCCCACAAATGATAAGGATGATGATGATTAAATCAAGATCTAATTATTATATTCCAGCACTGGAAATGGGAAGTATTCTCAGTACAGAATGTTATGCATTACTTAAATTCTAATATAGATAATATCACATTTATACAATGAATTGATGCAATTTTCGACTTTAATTAGTATTTAGCTAATTCATTTATTGTAGTAAAATGCATGCTAAAAAATGTATGTTCCCATAAATTAACTAAAACTGATTTACAGTATATTAGTATTTGTAATAGTACACTATATTACGCTAATTTTCCAACACTTAAGCCTTTAAAATGGACATTGAATTTAACAGCGAAGCTTTGCTGTGCTACATGTTATTCATTCAGCTATTACTAATATATACACTATATTTATATATGTATGTATATTTGTATAATGTTTTGACTGTACGACTATGCATTTGGCACAAGGTGGCAGTGTTTGACAAAAACACACAGACACTAGTAACTCAAGCCACTTGAATCATCCAGAAAGTGATTGAGTAATTGGTCAATAAAGGACCTTTTTAACTAGCCTGATTAATCTTGCAACACAACATCTAGCGCGCTATTTAAATTTGCTTTGAGACCTATGACCTGAGACCTTATTAAAAACAATGCAAACTAATAAAAATAAGCTGACAAAGTTCATGTTCTAGAACCTGCAGTGCTTAGAGTTTAGTTCTTTTCTTCCCAAAGAAGGTGATGATTCTAATGTGACAGATAAAATGGTTGACAACTAGACACTAACATTTTGGCTTTGAGAACACATCACCCCAGAAACTATTTTTGATTGCATTGAAAACATGTTATTTCTATTACTTTATTCTATTCCCTGGCACTTTTTGAACTTCTCGTGGCCCCTGAATCTTTAGGCTGGCAATTGTGTCATTGTCATAATTCCATATTTCTGACTGACGACTGATTGATGTGTGAGCAACTGATAATTTGGTGGTGAATGTTCACTCTGTGGAGCCTTTCAGTCTTCTCTGACGCAGCCCTGTGTTTAGACTCCTATTGCCCCATCACCAGATGTCATCATTTCTTCACCTCCAGCGCACACATCTGTCACCTAGGTTTAGTGTTAAGACATTTAGACTCTAAGTAAACTGTGCTGGCAATGGCCTAATGGTTCCTTTGGTGTCAACAAAGAGAAAAACACATCATATGTTGTAAAAAAAGAAAAGGCTGCACCATCTTTACCGGCGCATTATGTGTTTTTCACCTACTGTACATAATGTCACACGTGATTTGAGCACTTATGTAAATAGCGGCAGAATGATTCTCTTTAATACACATTAATATTCATACCTAAGTAAAGTGCATGTGAAAATGCAATAGTAATGCATGAGAACTTGGACCATTACGTGTTAGAATGCATTATGATAAGCAAATCTTTCTCTAGTGTTATACTATATAATATACTATATAATATTTATAATATACTCAACTATATTGAGATCTGACTTGGTATGCTTTTAAAGGAAGTTCACTCAAATAATCAAAAGTCTAAACAACTCTCTTCTGTGCAATTATAACAAATGGGAAGCTTTCAAGCTCCAAAAAAGGCTCAAAAGCACAAAGGTATCGTGAAACAAAAGTAGTGCATATGATTTGTGCATTATATCATCATTGAGCTGTTCATAAAACTGTGAGTCAGTGAATCAGTCTGAGATTTTGTCAAATGTTTTATTTGCATATGGATTCTCCTTTTGTTTTCCATTTAAAATAATATAGGTTTAAAGTAAAATTACTGTATGTATATAATCATACTATGTTCATTTTGGGTACACTATGCTTGAATCAGAGAGCCTGTGACTTGGCATATATAAAAAACACATTATGATATGAGCAAAGAAAACATCAGGCATTGATGTTATCAAAACATTTATTTTCTTCTCAGGCATGCGTGAAAAGCACACACAACCATATTTTATATATCTATTTTCTCTGTATCAAACGTCTTGCTGTAGGGGTTTATTGAATGATTTTTAAGAACAGAAACACTGAAATGAGAACGATTCAGAAAACAATGAGATTTATTCACAGCACAGTATCCCACTGTTGTTACTTCATGTAGGAATTATTGTGGCAAAGCATTCTGACCATTAGCAGTCTGTTTAATTACAATTGATTGCTTTGCTCTTTCTATTATCGATTGTACCATTCCACATCAATACTGCTTCGAATATGACATCTTCATAGACACAGCCAGTGTTGTGTTGCATTTACTTAAGCTTTATGAACTCAGCAGAATATATATGGACATCCTAAAACACTGATGTAAAAATAGCAAATAGAAAGACATAAACTACATTTCTTTAATGTGATGTGAGCAAAACACAGCAGTCATGTTACGACTTTTCAGATAGAGTTTCCCATGCATATTGTCAATCAAACACAAAATATCCGCTTCAAACACAAATAATACATCCATTAAACCTTCTGCAGCTTCCTCTATTTACAATGTTAAACTGTACACCGTTCTTTAACATGGTGCCCTCTGGATGCTGTATTGATATTTAATTATATCTTTTCCTATACAAAAGCACCAACATGTCTTTGGCCGAGGAGATCAGTCATCAATATTAAATAAATAAGTACATTATTTTCAAAAATAAAAATAAATAAATAGAAGACCTAATTAATAACACCTAGTTAGAATCATTTAAATAAACAGATATAAGTTGCACAATGCTATCAAATACGCAACTGGCTCAAAATAGTGTCTACTTTATTTTTTGAGCTTACAACCTAAAATAAAATTGTGTATTATGAGCTGAAAAAGCATTGACTTTGCTGTCCGGTTAAAGGTGAGGAGAGTTTTTCTTTAGTGTCACTCAGAACCTGTATTTATTTTGATCACCAAGTGTTTACTTGGTTAGAGCGTGCATGTCCAACGTTGCACTCTTGTAAATGTCTCATGCTAAAATTTCAATACAATAACCACACAATACCTTTTACTGAGGTAAAAACGGGACGAAAAGAGATTTTTCCAAACTGCGTTGTGCGATCCGCAAAAATCCTCTGGATGAGAAAAGGCTTTTGGGCACATTCTATCTATGAAGCATTTCAAGTGTTCGACAAAGATGCTCAATAAAGTATTTTCTGTTCGCAGTGTTAGCAGTTTGTGCTTCACAGTCAGTAACATCGGTTTTATCTTCACCTGGCATCACAAAATACAACACAGCAAAACAGTTCCTCCGTGATTTGAGATCCACACAGCTGTTCCAAGGGTCACCTGTAAGTACAAAGACAGATCTGTGAATATGAGACTCAGCAACACTCAGCAAAAAAGTAGGTTGCTACTTCATGTGCGCTTTAAAGGGGTGCTATAAAGAGTGTACATCAAAGTACAGACAAACTGTCTGCAAGAAAACATAAAATAGCCCCAAACCAAGCAGAGTAGATTGCATGGTTAGCATGATTCTGTTTACCTCTGCTGGAAGACTCTAACTACTACACCTGCAAAAAATAATCTGTCACTATTGACTGTAAATTTTTTATATATATTTCAAGTATAGTTCAAATCTACTTACTGACACATAACTCGAGACCCACTAATATATATATTTTTAATTAAACTTTACTTGGAATATTAATTTTACACAATGCATATTTCTTATTACAGTTTTTCTCAGTCGCTTTCTCAGTAACAGTACTTACATTTGCACAATAGTTGCATTTCTCAAAACAATTAGTCATGTGTGCACATCATAGTAGCAGTTTCTCATGCCTTCCAACAAATTTGGACATGCATCATTTGCTTACATACAACTCTCTGCTGTTTTATAACATTATCAGTTGCTTATGTCATGTTAGTCAAAATTAACTAAACTTGTGAATGCTGAATAGTCATTCCATATAAAACTGTAATAGTCCTCATTTCATTGCTTGAGTCATTACATACATTTGTTTTTCTCAGTTGCTTTAGTGCATTTCTCACAACACTATTTACATTTGCATAACAGTTAATGCATTTCTTAAAACACTTAGTACAAACTGCAAAACCTAGTTTTTAACCTGCAAAAGCATGTCACTTGCTCAAAATGGATAGCTCCTCAAAAGCAAGTATTCATATCAGTGAAAGTGTCAGTGTCAAGATGAAAAGTGCTGACACCATTGTTCATGAACAGGATAGTCAAATGGCTTTGTCATGTTTTCATTATGACAGTTTACTCTTAATTTTTTTACAATGCAAAAGGTCAGATTTTGGTGACACTTCCTGAAAAGGCTCAAGACAGCACTATATACCATTTGCACAGCCATTTGAAAACTACAGTAAAGTTATAAATTACTGTATGTACTGTAGTGAGGTATCTAAGTACAATACACTGAATATGTATGTTTCACATTTTTACTGCATATGCTCTTTGCGATTCTAATTTACTGTATTCAAAGCATTGTGCAAACGAATAAATACACCCTTATTTACAACATGCTTGTGAAGTGAGGGTTTATGGGATTCAGGTCTGAATGATTGCTGAGAAGTGCTTTATCGTTGGTTGCAACTACAGTAATGCTTCACACACCCCTTCTCATCAGTAAAAGATGAGGTTGACCTGAGAAAAATTGTTCAATTTAGAAGAAATTTTCAGGGGGGGAAATGATTTAAACAATTTTATACAATTTGCTTGACAGATTTTGACAACTAGTTCAACATTTTTGTATGTACAGTAATGTCTTAAGCAATAAAATGAGGACTATTATGATGTGCACACATGACTAATTGTTTTGAGAAATGCATTAACTGTTGTGCAAATGTAAGTACTGTTGTGAAAAAAAACCCCAAAGAGAATGAGAAAAACAAAGGGAGATAAAACAAACGAACAAACAAACAAATGAAGGATAGACAGATATGAGCACGAAAGGTCAAGCAACATGTAAAATGTTGTATGACAAAGTGAAAGTGAAATGGCTTCTGGACATGAAAGTGTGACTTGCTGACATGTTGTTTATCTCTCTTAACAACTTCCTCTTGTAAGCAACACCCACGGATGACAGATCGGAAGAGAAAGCATGATATGTCATCAGATCTAGTGTCTCTCCTCTGAATAGATCCGTGCTGGTTTTATATCACGCTGCTGAATGCTCCTTTGACAAAAACACACTTGAATGCTTCTTATGGTGGATGTGGGTGTTTTTCTTTATTGCTCAAGTCCTGAAGGGTTTCGGCCACATTTCCCATGAATGCAGTATTTCCTAGTAAAGGCAAATACGGTCTTCTCACGGTTGCATCAATAGATTGCAGTTATAATAGACATTTTTGATAGCAGTATGGGAATAATATCAAAATTGTGCTTCAGGCAGATGACGTAGGTACAACGCACATAAGTGATTCACTACTATACCACTCTCTGTAATCGTAGTAGGATAATATTGTTAAGGATAAACAATATTTTTTCATTTGTTAATGCAAAACTATCACTATCACACTGCTGGAGTATGTGGTTGTCACTGTGTTGTTATATAGTGGACGCTTTTTATAGGGTGGCTAATTGCGAGGCTGTTTATTACACTCTCAGAAATAAGGGAGAGTGTAACAGTCACTGAGGTGGTACCTTTTCAAAAGTTACCCTTGTGGACCTATTTGGTTCAAATATGTACACTTTAATACTAATATGTACTTTTAAGGTACCAAAAAGAACCATTTAGATACAGAAAAGGCACCGCCCCAGTGACAGCTTTTTTATATTCAATGAACAATATGTATGAGTATACTCAATATTTCACAAATGTGATTTCATTTAGCATAATACAATTCAGTGCAAATGACAACTGAGTAGAAAACTAAATATTTTGTGCTTATTTCATTTAAGTAAACTGAGCAAACAACTAAAATCATTTTTTGGAGAGCAGTTTTCTTTTTATCTATTATATAATAATAATAAAAACCTTACTATGTGTACTGCCTAGCTTGCATATCATTGCTCTTTTCTTGAGTTTGATATTGACTGATTTGACTTCTTTCTTTGTCGCTTTGGGTGAAAGTGTCTGCTAAATGTCTAACTGCACTGTATGTATACTAATTGCAATTTACAGCAAATAGATAAAGTGCAATAAAACAAAGGTTTGTGTACATTTTGTATTTTTTTCCCCCACAAGACAAAACAACACCTTGTGATAATAGCACAAAAACTCAAAACTGACCAGTGCATGGAAAAAAAGGCTTTTTTGTGACTGGTTCAGTATTGAACAAACTGTTACCAGTTAATGAAAACCACCTCATCACAAAAACAACAGAAGACACAAGAGACTGTCCATGTCTATACAATGAGGGCAGATGCCTTTTTGTCCAGAATGATTTACCCTGTACTGACATGAGAAACTGTCTGTCTGCAATAGCCAGGGGTAAAATTCCTTGTTTAAGGGCGCAGACGTGAGAGCATACTAACTCTCTTCTTCCAGCTAAGAGCACACAGATCACTGCTTATGACTGTCAATCAACTGTCAAGATGATGATTTGTGCAATTACATTGTGCTTTGTGGTCAGCGAAGTTACAAATCTGCTCTTGTACTGCAAAAAAAAAAAATAGCATTATATTTAAGCAGCTTTAAAAATGCAAACAGTTTCTAATATTAGCACTCTGTGAAGCTGCATGTGTATAATCTAATATTTGGAGGCAGTACGATTATTATTGTTTTTAAGGAAATTAATGTTTTTTATTCAACGAGGATGCATTGATCAAATGTGTTTTTTTAAAGACATTTATAATATTATTAAATATTTCTATTTTAAATAAATGCTGTTATTAAACTTTCTATTACAGTAATAAATTACTGCTAAAAACATTACATTTTAAAATATATTATGTTATTTTCAGTTGTAATAACATTTCTCAATAATACTATCTTACAGTATTTTTGATCAAATAAATGCAGACTTGGTGAGCAGAAAAAAAACAAAAAAAAATGCATGTACTGTATGTAAAAGTCAGCGGGGCTTGTTGTCACAAGGTAAAGTTATATTAGCTCTTTATCTTAGTACCTACAAGGTGAGAGAAGAGGATCACTGCATTAAAAAATATATGACAGAATCATTTAGCATTTGTTTTATTGATAAATATGTTTATAAATAATTGCATTCAATGCACTTCTGTCCACATGCTTTTCGTAATTCATTTTCTGCTTCCAGTTTCTTCGCGTGCGCACCCAAATATTGTCGCAGCGCAGAGAAATATCCATATCAACAAGCATCTTTTCAAGAATTTTGTGCAGGCTTAGTGATTTTTTGCTTCCAAAAGCTCGGTAATATGGAAGTAATGAGATGTGCTGCTTCAAACTGCATGTGTTGAGGAAGCAAATGTGTGCAGCAGAGATAGAGAACAAGTGGAAAATAAACCCAAAAGCATTTCAGTGCAATTTAAAAGAGGAAGAGAGAGAGAGAGATGTTATGGATATCAAAATGTGAGGGGGAGCTCAATGCAACTCACAAAAAAGGATTCAGGGCACCTTAAATATTGAATTTAAAGCATCGAGTTCCCTAACAATCCCATCTTGGAAGCTTTGAGGACAGTTTATTGCAACGAAATATATTACTGAGCAGTATTTCTCAGTGGATCCCCTGCTGTAAGTTATTCGAGGGCATAAAAGTTCACAAGAGCAAGTTACTGCAAGACATTTTCTCTTTTCAGCAAATATGACTTCACAGCAGAAACTAAACACAGCATAAAACATAATGCTAGGGTGTTGTGGGTAGTTGCCAGGGCTTTGCTATTACTAAAGTGTTATGAATGTTTTAGTATATTGTTACACAGTTTATTGGTTGTTATAGTTCGTGTGATACGGCATGTCGCTACTACTGTAGCGACTAGAAACGGCTTGGGTCTCTCTTTATATAGACTTTAGAGAGGTAAGACACTATAGTGAATTTTTGAACAGAGAAAAAATAGGCCTTGAAAAGCTAATTTTGCAATATTTTTACAGCTTTCAAAAATGTTTCTTGTTATGTTCATAAATTATTTCGACAGCTGAACAATCAGTATGTTGTTAAACAACAGTGCACTCCGTTGAACACACTGTACCTCACAGGTATTTTATTTATCTAAGTTTCCTTATATTTTATACATATATACTGTATTTTTTTTACTATTTTGTCATCTGATAAAACCAAAATTTGATAAAGTAATGCAGGCTAATTCGCAGAGTTATATTGTAACAAAAACTAAACTGAATATTATATTTATTATAGTAGTTTGTTATTAAAATATTTTATTATATCATTTTTCTTAATTACATATATTTTTATTTTAGTCCTTTTGTTTATTAGTTAACTGAAATATTAAAGTTTTTCAAAGTATATAAAAATAAATAAATAATAAAAATACTAATTAGACAAAATAAAGACTAAAACTAAAAGTGAGATAATAATAAATAAATTCAAATCTGATCACTTATAGTAATCAAAGGATCTCCTATTTAGGGTAGTAACATACTAACTAATTTTATTACTAACTTCATAACTAAAACTAATTTCATAAAAACATGTTATTACAACATACATTAGATAAATTCGAAATAAAATAAAATATTAAAATTAGCTTTTCTTAGGAATTTTTCTGTTTTATTTTGTTTAAATTGAAGAACTAATGTAAGTGGAAATAAAATAATTTAAAAACAAATTTAAATAAAATCAAACAAAAAATTTATATACAAAAAAGGATTAGGCATTACAAAATTTCTAAAAATGTAATTAAAATTAAAAAGTATAATCATATATAAGCTAATTTAAAATATTCACTTAGAAACTATATAAATAAAAATATATACTGAAATAACACTGCTCTTATAGCATTAATCTTTTTCTTTTTATTAGAAGTGACGGGCTGATTTATTTGTATCACTTCTCCAGACTTTAATGGTGTCTCAGGAGATTCAGAACAGACCCCTTGCACTTTTCCAGAGGACTGAGAGTGGCTGTTACCTGCTACTGCGTCCTGTCTGGCTCGATCTTGGTCTCTCCGTTCTGCTTGTCATTGATGGATTTCTGTGAGAGGCGTGAGGACATGGTGGCAGCTTGAACCACAGCTTTGAAGCTGCGCTTACGCTTCTGCACGTTTTGCTCCGGGTGGAAGATGATGACATAGACTTTCGGGATGTAGAGCATCCCCAGAGACACCGAGGCACTCAGACTCATGGACACAGTCAGCGTCGTCGTCTGGATGAACATCTACATCAAACACAGGAAATGAAAGGTCAAGAGATGCAGGTCAAACGTCCATCAGAATCTGTTCAGATCAACAAGGATACATTATAGTGAAAAAGTGATGCTAGACCCAGTAATAAAATAAAGAAACATGACAAATAATATTGCTTTAAATCAGTTTTATCTCTTTATTTTTTAATAACACTTTAGAATAGGTAACACTTGCTTGCTGTTTTTAATTAATTAGTTTTTAATTAATTAATTAATTAGTAGAATTAATTAATTAGCACTAATAAATAACTAATATTCCAGTAATATGCATGCTAATAAGCAACTTATAGGTGTAACTATAATATAGTGTTACCCATTACTTAACTATTAAGTAGTTCAAATGAATTAACAATGAAAGATACAAGTAAACCATTTATGAATCTAATATCATATTAATTTAGCAAAATATTAAATGTTAATTAATAATAAAAAGTATAAATAAAAAGTATTAATCAATTAGCTTGAGCTTAAAATGAACAGTTGTACTTTTATTACTGTAATTAATGTTAGCAAAGATTAATAAATACTCCTCATTGTTAATATTAGTTCATGAAAGAATTAGTGTTAAGTAATGGACCTTATGGTACAGTGTAACTATTAAAATTGAAAGAAATAATTATTCTTTTAATTATCATAATTTACCATACTCATCAAATACCATTTCAAGGTTTGGTGTCTTAGGTGGCATTTATTTGATCAAAAATACAGGAAAAAATTATTATATTGTGAACTTATATTGTGAATTTTTACTATTGACAATAATTGTGTTCTATTTAGAATTTTCAGCATCATTAGCTGTCAACGTCACATAATCCTTCAGAAATAATTTTTTTCATTATCAATGTTGAGCTGCTTAATATTTTGTTGTGGAAACCATGATACTTTTTTTTCAGGTGAAAAGAACGTTCACATTTATTTGACAATTTGCAACATTACTGTCGTTTATTGTATCCTTGCTAAAAAAAAGTATCATACTGACCCCCCACTTTCGAAAAGTAGCGCCTTAATGGCATCCGCATTCATTTTACAGCTCTCACTTTGTGTCAACTATCATTTTGTTATTCCTAAAACCAACAGAAGACACATCAAACGTGAAAGCAACCTTTTAGCAATGAAATCCTTCTTTGGACAGCCCAAATAACATTTCACAATATTATTATTTTTTCTGTATTTTTGATTTTATGCATCAAAATAAACATTCATAATGTTCATCAAATGTGGCTGCCAAGCCAAATAAAAGAGCACCTGCCCACCCAAGAGAGCTCACCAGGAAACGGCACATACAGTATTAGAGCGGCACGTCAGTGGGAAGCTACCTGGCTCGTTTTATCTATGCAGCAATAACTAATGCTCTAATTCCTAATTCCCGCTGACGAGGCTTCTGGCTTTATTAAGATGGGTAGACATTGTCTTTCAGGCTCCAAAACACTCCTGTTATCAACCTCCTCCCACAGTCAAACCCCCGGAACCTCATTGGTGGGCGGAAGAGCCTTTGTCTCTGTGTCATGGTGTGTCTTTGGGAGATAAAGGGGAGAAATGAAATGTTGTTTTTTTTCTCATCTCATCCCTTTCCATGTCTGCTATATCAAAGGCCTCTTCAAAAAAGAAACTGTGAGCAATACAACTTGGACTTGTTATCATGAGCCTGGCAGGTTGTTGCTTACTTCAATGCCTTCATATTGAAATGACTTCATTTCACATAATTTTCTACTTAAGGACTTAAACGGCGACCAAGCTCCGCTCTTTTGTTGATGGATTGGAGCAGAAATGTAAGAACTCATTGTGGTGGAAATACGGGAAGTTGTTTCACAGAAAGATGGTGTTGCATTGCTATATATTGTGTTTTGAAGATGTGTAGTATTGCTCTTTGACTTATTGTGAATGTATGAGAAAATTATTAAATGCCTAAAATTTCTCACTGTCAGAGAATATGGCTTTCATTACAGTTTTTTATTATACAAGAAGGGTAACACAGAAACAGCTAGCAACACCTTAATGTAATGATGAAAACACTTTCATAATAACAGAGTTTGCAACAGATTTTGCTTTGTGTAAAAACTAGGAAATAAGAGTGGGATAGTGAAGAAATTAAAACTAAAGGATTAAAAAAGTATTTATGCAGTGATGCCACAGAAACAACCTTTTTTCCTTAGTGTGATAAACATTTTCAAAACTTAAAGAATATTTTCCCACTATAAAGAGTCTTTATTGAATAAAACATTTCCATGGGTGTTAACGGTTCTTTATGGAACCATCAATGGAAATTTGGATAGTGCACTCCTCTCCTAAAACACCACTGACATCACTTCTGAGGAGGCTTTTTTGTTTGTATGTGGAGGTCAAGTTCGGCCTCAAGATCTCATTTGCACTTCTGCATGTTCAAACTTGCCATACCATGTTTGGTTACAAGTCAAATGGGAATATGTGTTAGTATGAAAAGTTTTAATATGTGAATGTGCAAATGAGATTTGAGCACTGTGGTGAAAAAGAACATTTACAACACGTATTTCAGTTTGTCACTTTTTCATTACAAATGATGTTTAACTTCTAGCTTCTAGCTGTCTAGCTTCACTTCAAAGCAACCGGCCTCTCTACTCTCCTCTCGGGGGGCATGCGGTGATCAGGCCGAGGCTCTGAGCTCTTCTCAGCTCTTGCCGCTTTGGGGTCACTTCCCTAGGGGTCGGGGCCCGCCAAGCTCTCGGCCTGCTCCCCAGACTGTCCACCAATCATGCCTATTTGCTTATTTGCTTATTACAGAGGAAGTGGGAACTCGTAAAAAAGCTATTATCATTATAATTATTATTATTAATATTATTTCAGAATATGTGTAATATAGTGCATGAGTCATTTGTACCAGTTTTACAGTGAATGTTTCATTTCATACACTACAGTCCAAAAGTTTGGAGGTTAAGAAGTATCTATGGAAAAATACCATAAAAAATGTTCTCCAAAGCTCTCCAATAACTTAATAATATAAAATAGCATTGCAAAAAAAAATATATATATATATATATATACATACATAACATTTGAATATATTTAACAATACATTTTTTGCAGTATTTATTATTATTCCAAAAAATTTTCGAGATACTTTGATGAACAGAACTTCAAAAGAAAAGTGTTTTTTTTGAAATAGCAATCTTTTGTCTTTTGTAAAGATAAATAAACTGTTTTTAAATAAATAAATAAACTAAAATTATTTACTTCACTTTTTAATTGAATGCATCTTTGCTAAACAAAATTAATAATTTCTTTCAAACAAAACTCTTTGGCACAGTTTGCATTTATATAAAAACATTGCAAACATCTTGTTTTATGTTACACGCCAAAAAAACATCATACAGGATTGAAATGGCATGATGCAAGTTAATGCTGTGCATATTTGAGTGAACTACTTGTTTATCAACATTAACAATAAATCCCGTTATACTCTAACACACTTCTTACCTTCTCAGTGGACTGAGCTGTGCCAAAGAAAATAGGAACGAACGCCAGCCAGACGATGCAGGTGGTGTACATGGTGAAGCCAATGGGCTTAGCTTCATTGAAGGTCTCAGGAACACCTCGACTCTTAACCGCGTACACAGTGCATGTGACCATCAGCACGATACTGTAGCTCAGGCAACAGATGAGCGACAAATCAGACATGTCACACTTCAGGATGCCATGTGCCAACTCTGGATTTGGCGGCCGCTGCTCCTCGTAGTCCACGGTGGTGTGTGGCGGCATCACACCGAACCAGATGAAAACACCCACAACCTGCCGAGAGACGGGAGGAAGAAAAAGCTGATCATTAACGGCGAGACTGAGTCAGTCAGAAGGGCAGACTCATTTGTCAAGAGCTGCTGTTTGATTGATGTAGAATAAAGTGTAAGAGAAGCTGTGTTTTAGCCAGTCTAGAGCAGACAAGACTTTGCACAAGATTACTGGTTAAAATAGGCCTGCTATCAGCCTGATTGCTCTTAATGATGGGTTTTAAACTGCTTTTTTAAAGACACAAAAGAAACTATAAGATCCTTTACTCGCTTTGTAATAACGTGACCAGATTTCAGAAGCGAAAAAAGGGGATACGTCTCATTCACCTGAAATGTAGCACTTATATTTTCAAAGTTTTTCATTCTGAATTAAGACGTTTTATGTATTTTGGCCATTATAAATGTAGATTGTCAGAAAAAAAATACAATGCACACTTTATAATATGCCATTATATAAATTCAATTTGTTTTGAAAGAAGTAAATACTTTAACTCACCAAGGATGCATTAAATTGCTTAGAGGTTTAAGTTATTTGTCTATAATGTTACAATTGATTTCTATTTCAAACAAATCTTTCGATTCATCGGAAAATATGTATCATGGTTTTAGCAAAAATATGAACCAGCACAACAATTTACAACATTGATAATTATGAGAAATGTGAAAAATGATACTGAAAAATCAGCTTTGCATTACAAAAATAACAAAATATATTAAAATGAAAATAAAACATTATTACCAAGTCTGTAATAAAATTTTACTATGAACTTATATTTCCCGTCTAACACAGACAAATATTAAAGTACAGTTTTAAATTGACTTTACTCCTTTATTTTCAGCCCACCATTCTAGTCCATGTCTCTTTAAATGCTAATAAGCTCTGCTGACCCCGCCCCTCTTTTCCATGTGCTAACAAGTCTTTCTCATGAGACTTTTACTTTAGCTCCGTGTTGCACAGTACTTGCTAACTAGCACATTCTGTACCACAAAAGGTGGTTTGCAAAGATTCATAAAATCCCTTTCTTCTGTAGATATACTGTAGCTGAATCATGAATGATTTGCCCAAAATATTTATGTAAATCGATGGATCGGCGTGTTCCCTTCAAAATTAGCATTAATTCTCTGGGTCTTCTTCAGCAGCTCAGATGTCATGAGTAAATGACTACTGCTATATTCATTATTATATCCAACAATGAAACACTTTAGTCTCTTATTTTGAGCCATTCTTGTCCTCCCCTGCACAATGGAGAATTGATGACAGCTGAGCTCACTCAGGGTGGGTCTAAGGTAAGACAGTCTTGTCAATCAGCTTTTCAAGGAGGGGCCTGTGCAGAACTACATCATTCTGACAAAAATCTCAGAACAGCCTGAGGTATTAAATAAAAAACACTAGGTGGCTTTTTATCACTATAGGATGGATAAGTGTAACGGAGGCCAGCAAGTAAGTGCTGTGCAGGTAAACCTCACTACACTGATCTCAAAAAGAGGTGCTCTAGTGACTGACGCTAGAGGTCATGGCCTATAGCCTCCATGGTAGAGCGACGCCTCCCATGCTGGAAACCAGGATTCGAGACCCGCTCGGAGCAAGGACGAGTCGTGGTGAAAGCAGATCCAGGTGGGTAATATTGGTGCCGTGACCCGGATGGGAGTGAGGTTTAGGGGGGTGAGTGTAACGGAGGCCAGCAAGTAAGTGCTGTGCAGGGAAACCTCATTCCCCTGAACTCAAAAAGAGGCGCTCTAGCGAATGATGCTAGAGGTCATGGCCTTTAGCCTCCTTGGTAGAGTGCCTTCTCCCATGCCGAAGACCTGGATTCGAGACCCGCTCGGAGCGAGGATGAGTCGTGGTGGAAGCGGATCCAGGGGGGTTACATGAGCACACACTTCCAACTCACATTGATGTTCAAACAGCTTGTAAAGTGAATTTTAAATCCGATGACCCCTTTAAACACCAGATAAATCAAGGACATTTCAAATGGGCTGTCTGCTCACAGTAAATCATAATATAAGTGTGCAGGATCACCGGATGAAAGCAGCTGTTTAGAGGCGTGATTTAGAGAGCGTCCTCTGCACCTGTTCTCAATGGGAACATTCAGACTAGGAGGTGACTCATCCCGACTGAAAGTGCTCGTCAGGTAACGCGCAATATCTTTCCGAGAAACTTCTATGGCTGGGAGGAGAAGAGAACAGCAGCCGGACGGCCGGCGTGTTGCCGGGGAGACAGATGTTGCTGTCAGAATCGCTCGGCGGAGTTCCGTTCTCCACTCAGCGTCGGTGACACATCTGCCAACATGCGCTGTAGGAGGTGCAGAGAAATGTCCTGCTGTCAATCACTCTCCCGCAAACGTCCTGTTAATCTTGTCTCCCCCGCGCCTCTGCTGGTGAGTCATGCGCATAATTCGGGAGGCTAAGCTCCAACTACAAAAGCAACTAAAATATTCTTTTGTAAAAGTTCAAATCAGCAGTTTTTAATCGCCGGGGTGGTGTTTATCAGCAGACACGATGCGTATCGACTTTCTTGTCACCTGTAAATAATTTTTTTTTGCCTTTATTGATGTCAAATCTGTTGCTTTTGCACATTAGCGTGTTTGGCACGTTTGCTGGCACAAGCAGAATGAAGCCCAGGCACTCAACATGATGAGGTCTGCAGGCAGCTTATCAGCTTCGGCAGAGTGTACAAACACAGGAGAATCTGCTTGACTGGGAAACAGCTATTGACAAAACCTTAAAATTCATCCAAGGGCCATGATGAGAATGGAACAACAGCACAGGGGCTTTAGTTTCCATAACCAGTGGCTCTGTGGTGCTGGTGAACCTGTGTTTGGCTGGGGATAGACGTGTGTGTTTTATTGAAGATCGGGACTTGCTAAGGTGGTTGTGAAGTTTTCTGTTTTAATTCAGTTAATGTTTTATTCAATTATTCAATCGTTTGGCCTTGGCCTAGCTGCCACGACAGTTTTTAATAGATGTGTGTAATTTTTTTATATTAAATACATTTGCCATGTAAAATTAATATGCAGAGACTTTTTAAATAAGTCATTAATTTTAATTTTTTTTTTTTTTTTTTAGAAATTAACATTTACAATGTTCAAAAAAGCCTAGGGGCTTTTAAAAAAAAACTTTTAATACTTTTTAATGCTTAATACTTTAATACTAATTAATGAATATTTTAATTCAGCAAGAATGCATTACATTAATAAAGAATTACAGTAAAGTCACGTATATTCATACTATTTTCAATAAACACTGTTCCTTATTCACTTAAGAATGTTGAAAATATATGTTTCCACAAAAATCTTAAAAATACAATTGATTATAATAATAAATGGAATCCAAAATAAGAGTTTTTGTTTACATTTGAGTTTGTATCGTGTATATTTATTATTTATGCATAAATACAAACACATACATGAATATATTTAAGAAAAAAAATATTTTTGTATATTAAATATATTTATATAGAATATAAAATATAATAATATTTAAATGTATATACATGCAAATATTATTTAACGTTCATAAAATGATTAGAAAACTCTCATAAGCTCTTAAGATCAATCATTATCGAGAAACCCTGGCCCAGTTCCATGAGATTTGGAATGTGCAGGATATGGGTTGCACCCTGCAGGAAGCAATACTGCAGTTATCACCAACTGTCTTCAAGCTTTAACCTCACATGCTCACCTGTACTGAGATCAGTATAAAGGTGATCATAAGTTGCGATGTGGGGCTGATGAATTTTGGCGGCGTGACAGACTTCTTTCCCTGCTCGAAGATGCGGTAGATCCGGTTGGTCTTTGTAAGCATAGCTGAGTACGTAATGCACATGCCCAGCCCCAGCAGCAGCCGGCGGAAAGCGCACACCACCGTCCCCGGCTCAGCGATCATCAGGAAGGTGATGAAATAGATGAGGAAGATTCCCGTCAGCAGCACGTAGCTGAGCTCACGGCCCGCGGCCCTCACGATGGGGGTGTCGTTGAAGCGGATGAAGGTGATGATCACAGACAAGGTGGCCAGGATGCCAAGAATGGCCAGGAACAGAGGGATCATGGCCCAAGGTGAATGCCACTCCAGTTTGATGATGGGAGTTGGGCGGCAGGCCGTGCGGTTGGTGGCCGGACGCATGTCGAAAGGGCACATCTCGCAGTTAAATTCGTCAGCTTGGAATTGATAGCCGTCACAGAGCTCACAGTGCCAACAGCAAGGAACACCCTTTACCATCTTCTTCCTCTCGCCCGAGCGGCACGGAAAACTGCACACAGAGTCCGGAATCAAACGGGATCCACCGGTCCACTGCATCTCTTCCAACTGATCAAATACAAAGAACATTAACAAACACTTGAACTAGTCATAGTTTTTTGTATAGATTTTATAATGTTATTTTTTTTAAAGAAGTCTCTTATGCTTTCCAAGGATGCATTTATTGGATAAAAAATGCAGTAAAATTTTAAAAGTAAACAGTAATATTGTGAAATTTATACTTTTTTTTCTACTGTATTTGAATATATTTAAAAATATTTTTTTTAACTGTGATTGCATCATTATTCCAGTCTCACAGGATCCTTCAGAAATTATTTTAATGCATCCTTGCTAAATAAAAGTATTAGTCTCTTTAACAAAAACATTGTAGTGTATTTAGACAGGCAACCAAATTAATAGCTCTAACTAGGCTAAACAAAGCAATTTATTAAAACACTTATTACTGAAGTCAATCGAAGTCAGTTTACATTGAGTCGCAGGTTATTGGTCCACTGGCCGATGACTCTGTATCCTGGATTGGTGGTGTTGGTCATCTGGTACTGAAAGATGTCATAACGTCCAGGAGCATCCCCGTTTTCATTAAACAGAACAGCAGTGCCGGCACTACCTATACATTACAGAGGAAACAGGAATCATAGTGCTATCTTACAACAGGAAACATCATTATTGCCATTATTTACCAAACACATATTTGAAAAAAAAAAACCTCAGTTTGACCTATTTTTAATAGTTACTTAGCCTACCAAAAACCACAAAACCATTCTGATTTATTGTCTTTGAAGAGTAAATTAAAGCTGCACAAACTGGACTGCACATTTTCCACTTAATGAAACCTTTGAGTCTCAAATATTAAAATATTTTACTTTCATTAAACTATAAAAAACCTTGTGTTGCCCCAATTAGTCAAACACACTTGTCTGAACAAAGAATGTCATGTTGTTGAAACATTACGGCTTTGTGAGTTTCCAGCATGCATTGCCCCATTAATAAATGATGCAGTTATAGGAAAAGTGTTTTGCTGTTTGCTAATTTCATTTAAAAAAATTCTGTTGTTTTATAATTATTGTTAGTTATTTGTTGTACTGTGACAATCAACAAATGGTAAAAATAAGAGCTTTTTACATCACTTGAGGTTAGTGTGTCTATTTTGAGGCCTGGACTGTGTTCAAAAACATTTGTCTAATTCTGGATCTTGTAAGTTGTCTTACAAAGACAATATTGTCTACTGAACAGGCTTACTTATCCATTAATGTTTGTCATTAATTACATCAACCTTCAAGGTGACAAAGTGTGTTAGTTGAAGAAAAATAAATCACGTCACTTAACTTAGTGACTTGGGTTGAACCACCCCCCAGCAAAATGCCTTGACATTTTAAGTTTTCAACTTGTATTTTTTTACGGTGTGAGAACATGAGCTCCTCAGATGAGCTCGATCACAGCCAGATATATCATAAAGAGATGTCAGGTTCCAGCTACAATGATCACCACCTCTTCGTGTCACTCCTTCTCCACTGAGACTCTGAACATCTTCACTTCACTCTACACCCATCTGTCATATAGATGCTTCATTCATGCATACTTTATCCTGCTGCATGTCATTACAGACACTGATATCTGTTTTTAGTCCATGATTAGATTTAAATGGGAAACAAATGCACTACAGGCAAACATTCGTCTGTTTCCCTGTGATTGGAAGTGCTTTGAGTATGTGTATTTAGTTCAGTCATTAGAACACAGCTAGAGCACATGACTGAACCACCTGCTTCTGTTAGCCCTGTATGGATAAGCATTTAAGTTTTTCTTCTTTGTTCTTTGCTGTATAGGAGGAAGACAGCTTCATTTGAAATTCTGGGGGGAAAAAAGGACTTATTTTCCATGCGATTTTCTTCTTCGCAATAATGCATATTGCTTGTTCAGCCAATTCCCTCCAGGCGAGCTTTCACCAAATGTTTGCAAGATGACAGTCACTCTTGAGGAAGTGATTTAATGGGAATTCCTTCATGCACAGCTACACAATGCCAGAGAAAAGTTAGATTTACTTGCCAGAACTTTGCCATTTTCTTTTCTTTTTTTAATCATACCACATTGAACTACAAGGCCACAATGGTACTGTGAAGTGTGGAAATGGCATTCGGCGAACCCTATTCTCATGCAAAATGGCTGCGCCCGGAGCTTCACACAAGATGGCCACAGATCGCGAGTCAATGGACCAGATAGCCGCCGATCGCAAGACTTCGCACCGCGAGACCACCATTAACAAAATGGTAGTTTCTGAAGACACACACAAGATGGCTGCCGAGCAACAGCACCAGCCCTCAAGCAAAGTGGAGGTTCAGTTACAGCAGGGTTGCTCAATCCTGTTCCTGGAGATCTACCTTCCAGCAGAATTCAACTCCAACCCTGATCAGAAACAACCTGAACCAACTTATTAGGATTTGAAGGAGCACTTGATCATTCCAGACAGCTGTTTGATCAGGGCTGGAACTAAACTCTGCTGGAAGGTAGATCTCCAGGAACAGGATTGAGCACCCCTGCCTTACAGTATGTAAAGTGTTACCGTTTTTAGTTTATATATAGACTAGAACATTATTAGAGTAATTATGAGAGTAAATATTGGTATGTTGTTGTGTGTAGATTTTTAGACTCTGCTTTCATCTTGTTTTTCTTCTGAAAGCTGCTGGAGAGAGAATGAATAAGTGTGAAGACCTACGCTGAAAACCAACAACAACACGCGCACAATTCATTGAGAATCTGGCAACGCTCAAATGAGCCAACGAGCATCACACAAAGACATTAAGCTTTACCCTTCCCAGAGAAGCCAATAACACAGAATTACAGCTTACGAACACGTTCATATTCACAGAAAGCGTTTAACGCAGAATGTGTGTCAGAATGAGCTACAGCTGTAATAACGCGCTGGAATATGAAAAGCAGAGCTGCGCAGGTTTCAGGAATTAGCGCTGCTGCTGTATCTATACTGTACATGTGCACATATGTTTCTCAGTCCTATCAACTACAACGTTTGCCCTCGGTAGAAACAAAAACTCCCCTTGACAAATTCTCTGAAAGCTCCAGATTGATTGAAGATGATGAGATGCACATTAACAGATGTTCCTGATGTGGTGCGAGATTTCAGCAGGTTGAACTATATGAACTTTACCATGAACAATGTATACGAAAGTGTGCTTGTGTACTGTACACACACACACACACACACACACTCCTGTAGTGTCTCCATGTGTTCTGGGGTCTCTCTCTTCATAGGTGTAATGGT
>JAUCMT010000154.1:3713428-3730347 GCA_032357475.1 Enteromius thamalakanensis | reverse complement strand
TAGATGCAGCTTTTCACATCAGAGCTGTGAGTATAAATTTCAGCTTACAAATACAAATATTAATTTGACAAGTTCTCTCATTCAAATTCACAAGCTCTCGAGTTTTGCTACTGTTTTACCTTCATACTATTTTAGGTCAATTCTATTTTCAAAAATTAAAATATAATAAGATTTATTAAACAATGTAATTGTTAAAAAATAGCAAAAAGAGTAATATCGTCAAATATTATAGCAATTTATAATAACTGTTTTTTATTTTAATTTACAATACCTTTCAAAAGTTTTAGAACAGTAAGATATTTAAGGGTTTTTAAAGATGTTTCTTCTGCTCATCAAAGCTGCATTTATTAGATTAAAATTAGCTTATTTAATTTTAATGAAGAAGTGTGAATTTGTGAATGCAATATTGCAAAAAAAAAAAAAAAAAACTATAAAAATAATAATTAAATAATATACACACCCAATGGTAGTACATATGTGCAAAAATACATTTTAAAAGTATTTAATTACACACATTTGATTTATCTTGGTGTAAAGATGCTTAGATATTTTGCCTACAAAAAACAAGAAGATCCAACAAGATTTAGATTTTTTGCGAATTACATTTGAAAAACATCAAATCACCAATAAAATGTTACAAATACTTGATCATAAAGTTGCACCGTTGTCTCGAAAGAGTGTTAGCATGCTGCTTTATGCATTAATAGACCACTTAAGCTTTGAAAACAAAATGTGGTAGTGAATTATGTGCGCTATTACATCATTTGTCTAGAACAAATGCAGATGGCTGCCGTTGGTTTCCTCATGATTTCTCGCTTCAAATACGATTCACCCAGTGACTGATAAACCTAGGTCGACTCCGGCTTTTTATAGCAGGAGAAGTGGAGCAGCGATGGTGTTTCGTCTGCTAATGCACAGAAGGAAAGCGAGGTCTCGGCATGTGGGTGAGCAGCAGGGGCGTCCTTACAACAGGTAGATGGATGAATCAACCAACCATTTGACAGATTTTCCATGAGGATGAGAGAGGTTTTAGTCAAATTAAGTTAAGCACAGGAGGAGAGATACAAAGATCAGGAGGGGGAGGCAAAGAATTCATTTAATGCTGATTATGTGTGGCAGCCGTCACCAATGAGAATTTAACCCAGGTTTCACAATCCCGCACATTTCTGTGTCTAAAAAATCTGACACACCCAATTCAGGTCATGGAGCACTCCACTAATCAACTGATGAAATGAATCAGGTGTGTTAGATAAAAGACCTTTATATAATTACTGTGACGGTACCATGGTACTATAGGACCAGGTAATGACACAGATTTTACTTTTCGATTTAATATTGATTCATTTGGAAATATTTCCAATAGTTTTTCTATTTTCGTATATTAAAAATTATAATTTATTCCTATAATGACAGTGTTAAATTTTCAGCAAAATTAATCCAGTCTTCAGTGAGAAATCTCAATAAAATTAGAAAGTTAATAATATAAATAATACTGTTATTGCATTATATATTTATTTATTTATGGTTGATTTAATAAAACAGTGCTCCGATTACTTTGGCTTTTAAATAAAAAAAGCTTTAAATAATTAAGACATATATAAATAAATAATTAATAATAAATATAAAAAAATAAATATATAATAAAACAAATATATAAGAGTAGCTCATTAGCATGCACATTACTAGAATATTATCCACTTATTAGTACAATTTAAGTACATTATTCTACCTCCCTAATCCTACCCAATACCTAAACTTAACAACTACCTTACTAACTATTAATAATCAACAAATTAGAAATGTATTGAGGGAAAAATAATAAATAGTGAATACGTGTTGCCTATTCTAAAGTGTGAATCAAATATTTAGCAAAATGCTCCGTGTTTTTGAGAGTCTTAAAAAGACATTCATTGTTTTTTTTATTTGCACCAAACACAAAAACGAAAAAAATTACAGCTTACTTAATTTAAATATCTTTAGTTTAATAGAAATATATTTATTTAACTTAAATTTGTTAAGAATAATCATATACTTTGAATTTGCACTTTTCAAGTAAAGACTTTCATGAGCAAAATCATAGCCATTCAATAATTTCCAAAAGCAGTGATGTCTGACTTTGAAAACTAGTTTCTCCTTAAAAATGAAGAGGGCAAGCAGCAACAGATGAGTTAATCCCCAAAAATTAGTTAATCCCAATTTCACAAAAAGCTTATGGACATAATTATAAATCAAGACACTGGAGTGAGGTGATGTTTTTGTCACTCTTCTATCCATGCAGAGAAATATTGGTCAGATGTTTTTAGTGATCGTCTGATTTCATTTTGTCCCACGCTCCGCTCTTGTTTAAATCAAATGATTCACAAACCCACTCTGAATTTCTGATTCATCAGTGCTCTCTAGTCACAGCTTCTGGGCTTAGCTTTTGCAATAGAGACAGCAATGGTTTCCACTGATTCTGAAATATTTTTGTTTGCTGGGGTGGTAATATTTTATACTAACAGAGAGGAGCAGGGCCCAAATTGTATTTATTTATTTTTTGCCTATGTCAAGATGAGCGATAAATAAAGCCCTGTCTAGCGTAATATCAAAATGTGGTCAATTTTACAACAACAGTGGTTACATATATATATATTTAATTGTTTGATCAATATTACTGCTAGGGATAATTCAATAGTCTATGAATGTAGGGACTTGACCCTAATAAACTCTATATCAAACCTATTGTACGACTTGCCTTTCTGTCTTTGAATATAGTACATGAGGGGAATTAACACAGGTTTGGAAAGATATGAGGATGAGTAAATAATGACAAAGCAGAAAAACACCAGAAAAGTCAGATTCTGTCCTGATTCTCAGAATTAATAGTGTAAATTGTAGTAGATTTCACTGCACCCCAGTTTTAGGAGGGATGATTCTCCAGCTGGACAGGACGCTGGCTCAGACAGAGCTATTTAATATTCTGCACTAGTTCATCATGACTCCATAACAGGACTGTTCAGCACCTCTCGGCACGATCCAAATCCAACCTTTTAATCACAGTAATGGCTCCTGTCTGCCCCTGATCTGTGTCCACGCACCTCACGAAAGCCCTAATTTCTGTTACGTGCACAAAGTATATGTGTATGTTTGTATTTATGGGTGAAGGCCTATATTTGTGGGCATGTCCTACCCTCGGCCGTATGCAAGAAAATTCGCTGAGGAAATCAAAATGAAAACTTAAAAAAAAAAAAATCCTGTTTTAAATATGTCAAGAACACACTCATAAAGCAATAATATGTTTAATATCCCATTCCCTATAGTTATTAATTAAAATGAAAAAGAAATCAAGGACTTCTGATTAGGTGTTCTGCATCTGCATTTTCCCATCGAATTCTCCCAAGAAAAACATGATCTGTGCTGCACATTCAGTTTATAGCTCTGTACTATGAATGTAATCAACAGTGGAATGACAACCATCTGAAACGTTAAATTTATTCATTTAGCAGATGCTTTTATCCAAAGTGACATACAAATGAGGAACATCACAAGCTATGTTTTCATAAGAGCAAACAATATTCATAGTACTGAATGCAAAGTTTGAACTAGTTAAATTATAAGCTAGAAGAAACACATACTTCGATGAAACATAAATACTGTAAGAGCACTAATACGTTTGCAGAGCTATGAAAATGCAACCTCTGGGCAATAAACTGTCCTCAGGAAGCTGATCTCTTGTTTGTCTTTTTATAGAACAACAAATCAATCCATCATGCCATCGCCACAGGTCTCCCTCGAATGACACGCGTGTAGTTCACATAAAGTTTGAGTTGACTCCTCGTGCCCCTTGCTGAAAGTGCATTTATGAATCACTGGTTATAGCCTAGAGTTGCAATTTTCTTGATTAATTAGACACCGCAGTTAATTAGAAGCTTTGAGCCAAGACTTCTGCTTCCCAGACAAACATTTGATAAAGGAATTGCTCAGTATGTTTATCGAAAACGTGGCTTTTCACAAATTTTTATTAAACCATAAGCTTATGAAGTTTAACTGTTTCATGGTTAATAAGACCTTGACTAAATCCACTGCAATAAATTATCTTATGAAATATAATTGAGTCACAAAGCATGACTGTAAATATCCTGACATTGTTTTGTCATGAAAAATGCCCCCTAGATATACCTTATTATTAGTGGTGTTTACAAACTACTCCAGGTTAAGGATATAAACAATAAATACAAACCTAAATGATTCCTTAAACTTCCAAGTGACTGGATTTACAGAGGAAAAAACACATTTTCAACAAATACAGATGTGTGCATGCACTTCTGATTCATTAGCCACTATCTGTAAATAACTTAACGAACAACAAAGGGCAGTAAAAGGTAAGACTATTTATAAACCAGTGTGTTATGTTTTTATGATCATAAAAAAATAAATAAAAAACAATTGTGACAGTAAATACCCATTTGCAGCATCGAGCAGCAAAATGGACTGTTCTGTATCACTGAAACAAGCCAGAAGGGGTTGAAACCGGATGACTTGCACATTCAATAATTCACAAATGGCAGCCAATGTAGTCAAATTCATGAACAAATTAAAACCACATGTTTTTAGTGCGTTGCACTGGCACTCACCAAGTGAATTAATTGCGTATGTGCCATTGCCGAACTCTTATTAAAAAGCAAAAACTAAAATTCTCCTCCGATCCATGAACATTTCTCTCAGTTAATGTATGCGATCTCACTGAGGCACGAGCGTCTGTCAACCGTTTCTTAACGGCTCTGTGCAAATCAACACATGCTGTTTTATATAATTACGCGAAGCGTCTTCTCATTTGATAAGAACACACAGTCTCATGAATAATTAAATAGACACTGACGCATCATCGGTGTACTGTAGTTCACTGCCACGTCACATATGGTGACATCACCACAATGAAGATTTTAAAGCTAAAAATTCACTGGTTTTCTCCAACAGTTAAAATGATCAAATCTCTCCTTCAAAATCTCAGAAAATCTGTACTGGGGTTTTTAATGACCCTTTAATGACAGAATGTTATTTTGGGGTGAACTAATCCTTTAAGTATTAGGTTTCTTGTCCATTAACATATTGCAAGAAAATGCCAATATATAACTATATATATTATGAAAACATATTGTTACTAAGCACTTTAGAATTCAAAGATTTGGACTATGACATTCTGTCCCCTAGATAGACCTTGTTTTGAAGGTCTTGCTCTAGCGTGACTCAGTGCTTAAGCTTCTAAATCTCTCTCCTGATGGAAAGAAGCAGAAAGAGACAGATTTACCATAGGTTTAACAAATCTGACACACAAATTTCTAGAATTTTTGAGCGAATGCTTTCACATGCCATCTAGTGTGCTTTGAGCCCATTTCCTTGAAGTACTGCTCCAGGTTCAATAAAAGTTCAGTTTTTTCAACAGCATGCTGTCTTTTAAATCATTTGAACTCATCCCTCAGTTTGTAAAACAAGTCCACCCCCCCCCCTAAAATCATATTTATTATACATGAACATTCAATGCAAGTCAACAGAGCATTTTTCAAGGTTCAAAAGCACACTGCAGCTTTTAGTTGAAGCACTTATATTAATTCTACCATTCAAAAAGCTGTTTTTTTGGGGGGGGGCTGCAAAGTTGTAATAATCCTTTAAGCGGTGAGACTGTTCTAGGCGGATGAACTTCTGCTTTGTTACTGACATAATTCCTTTGTTTGGATTTTCCTCTATGTAAACAGAGAAGGGTTCACGTGTTTACTGGCAGCACACATTCATAACAGATGTTGAAATAACTGTAAATGCACTCTTGGTGACCATTCAAAACAAAACTCTCTTCCTTAAACCACTGTCTATTTTGCGTGCCGTGCATCCAACTAATGTAATGGTGATTTCACGCAAATACATCGGCCTGTAAGTATAGGCCAATCAAATGGACTTCACACTGGCAAGTGAAAACTGTACCGCTGACAGCCTGATTATTCAGTGTCTCGATGCATAATAATAGCAACTGACACAAGAAAAAGTTCACACTGAAGCATTCCCTATAGTTCAACAAAAAATAGCCACGATTTTCTCACTTGAATTAACTGCCACAGACATCAGTGCAATTACTGACCATTTACCTCACAATAACGGCAATTAGAGGAAACTCTGACAACCAAGGTGCCTGTAGAAACTCAGTTCCTTTGCGACGACTAATGCAATCATTATTTATTCACAAAGAAACCTCTAGAAATCAAAATAGAATGCCTTCATTGACCCATTACGTGCAATTTCTAAATGATTAATGCTCAAACACGCACCTCTCGAATGATTTCAGTCCTCAAAACAGTTACTGTCAAACATTTGCTTTCTTTAGCACTTTCTTTTACAGACTCAATTTGAGTTTTTTGAACAGAAGCCAGCAGCTTATTGCACCAAAGGTCCTCTAATTTTGCAGCTAAGAGCGACTGATGTGCTTTCTAGACCCCCAGACTCTGTTTAATGGCTCAGGGCGAAGACAATGTAATTAAGGCCAGAAACACACTCACACAAGCATGCAAACACAAATGCTTCTAAAAACACGAGCTGTGTTTTACGACTCAGAAGACAGTTTGTGGCACGATGCAAGAATGCTTTGCCGTAAGGGGTGCAATAATGTGCATCAAACCAGCATTTTTAACTGGTGGGTTGCAGGTCTGTTCTGATATTTAAGATAGCAAAATAAACAATCCTATCAACATTTGAAAGTATGGTTCACCCAAAAATGAACATTTGTGGAATATTTATTCACCCTGTTAGCTCTTCGCAACAGATTTGGAGAAATTGGAGAAAGCATTGCATCACTTGATCACCAATGGATCCTTTGCAGTGAATGGGTGCCGTCAGAATGAGAGTCCAAACAACATCACAATAATACAACACCACTCCATCAATAAACATCAAGCATAAAACAATTCATTAAGACTCCATAATCAAAAGTTCCTTAAATTAAGAGAAATCAATCTCCTGTTGTTCTCTCACATCAAAATTCACTAATTCAAATGTTTGCTTATAAACTGTGCTTGATCTCTCATGTTTATTTCCTGAATCAGACATGCATTCAGCAACATTATAGGGCGGACTCATATTTTAGCTGAAAGCATGGTTTGAGGCTAAAAAACGTCTTAATGTTTCCCACAAACAGGCAGATTTTCAATTTACAAGACATTCATTTATGGACTGGAGTGGTGTGGATTACTGTGATGTTTTATCAGCTGTTTGGACTCATTCTGACGGCACCCATTCACTGCAGAGGATCCACTGGTGAGCTACATTTCTCCAAATCTGTTTCTGATGACCAAACAAACTCAAACACATTTCTATTATTGGTTGAACCATTCTCTAAATTTGAGGTGAAAATGCATACAGTACATTTTGTTGTTCCAACTCCACTCTATTTGCTGCAGACTCATCCGTCACTCGGTAAAAGTTAGTAACACTGGCAACATGAGCACATTATGTGACATAAAAACTATTCAAGGTAAATGAAAATATGACAAAGACTACATTATGAGATATTGGCGCAAAGCAAGGTAAGAACAACAGCATTAAATAAATTGTCATTTTCTGTTTTCTCTTTCAGCCGAACTGTCATAGTTTGAATAAAATCATCCTGTGTTTATAAAGTTAAATCAACTTTTGACATGTTTTAGCAGCTACTGTACCTGAATAATAAAACCTAAGGTTTAAAAGTGCAGTTAGAGAACTCTGGGATATGTTGATACTTGAAATCCCCAAAACAAACATGTCCCTTTCCATAAGGAATACACTCTCATCTTACTAATAACTTCACCCCAGATTTATGAACACGCTTTGAAACACATGCAACTCCCCTGTTGGCTAAAAGAGGGCATGGTGTTCAGTACAATACACTTTAAACTAGCGTTTCTCACAGATCATCACTTACCACACCTTTCATTAAACACACTGTATCTCTCTTTTTTGGTAAGTTTTGGCATTTTTGCTCCTTTTTTTTGACAAGACAGTGGAAATATGGCAGGAGACATGGGATCAAAAAAGGTCCACAAGGCAGGACTTGTGGAGCTCAAAGTGCAACTGCACCATTTGTTGGCATGCTGCCTACAAAATTACAATGAAATCAGAAAATAAAAACTAATTTAAACTATTAATAAAAACTATGAGTGATACTAAAATAACCCAGGTATCTTGGGTGGAAAATGCAGCTCTGATTTTTTTTCAAGAAGATTTATTCAGCTTTGAAACTAATAATATTAAAAAGATTACCATGTGTTAAAACAGGAGGAAGATTTTTGCTTATTGTTGTTTTTTTTCTTAGTTTTTGTTCGAATATTTTGTTAAAATTGTCAGATGTGTTCTTCTAGAATGCAGCAATTTCTTGAATGAATCAATGATTGCATGAATGAATGAATGACACATTTATATAGTGCTTTACTGTATTGCCATACACCCAAAGCGCTTTACAATCATGTGAGGGGGGGGTCTCTCTTCAACCACCACCAGAGTGCAGCATCCTTTGTTTACTAGAACTAGGAAAGTTGTACATTATTGTACAAGGCTGCATTACAAGTGTTCAAAATAAAACAAAAAAATAATGAAAAAAAATTAAATAAAATAACCCAGGTATCAGCAGTGCTTTAAAAAATGTAGTCAGATGCAAACATGCATGCAACTGCATGACTAGAAGCATCTGCTTAGTGAATATTTCAGTCGTTTCTATTTTAACATTTTCACAAGCAAAACCACCATTTCAAAGATGTACCTTTGAATTTCAGTAAAATTTGTAAAAATAAATAAATAAATACTACACATTAAATAATTTACGATGACTATTAGACAGACTAAAAATGCATCTCAAAGGAGATCAGGAGCCCACCAAAAAAAAAAAAAGTCGTTCAATATTAATGCTGTTTGAATTTCCTATCAGCCACATTTTCCTGCATGGTTCGCCTAATTAGGCAAGAGCTTAACAGAAACACCTTTGTTTGTTTGTCTATAAAAACAACATGTTCGTGTTGAATTCGAATGCAAACCCCTGTCCCACATACAGTAAATTTCTTTGTTTTATAACCTCATGTGATTGTTTTGGCAAGAGGCAATCAAACTCCTCTGTTCTACACATATCTGAATCTGCCCCATAAAACTAAGAGTCAGCAAAGGATCTCTGCAGAGTTTTATGCCACATAAAGACGAGCCGTTAAAAATTGAGTACCTGAAGCTGTTTCATGAGCCAGAGCACTAAGTCTTATCATTAAAAAAACATGCGGTTTGCTACCGTGTCCCATCCAGCCAGTACGACCACAGAGACGACATTTACAATTATGCAACTGCTGCACTGCTGAAGTGCTGATTTTCACTGCAGTTCACCCGGTCTGTCAGGGCTTATGTGCCGTTTTCACTGGAAGGTCTGTGACCGCTCTGTAATTCAAATGAATGTGTGTGCGCCTGAGAAAGATGTCCGAGCGACTCAGAGAAAGACGTGAGCTGTGTTTGTTTATGCGTGTACATGTATGACTCTCAGCATGCTCTGTTTCTCAAAAGGTGCACTGAAGGTCTGTGCATGCTCATAGATGTGTCATCTCTGTCTGTTAAGCGGGAAGGACGTGTCGTCTTTAAAGCGAGTGTCTGACGGGGAGAGTCATTACCGTGGGGTGAAGTAAAATCTCATTTAACTCGCCCTGACTGTGGAAAGCATGAGATACGGCCCCTCTTGTGACTCTTGCGTCAAGAAACGCAGAACTGAAAACTCGTGCTGCATCCCAATTCAAACTATCTGTCCTAAACAGCATGTGAGATTAGAATTAGATCATCAGACATTATAGTTCACTGAAAGGTGTGCCAAAGGTGCCTGGATGGATTTCCAAGTGTGCGTTGGTACATGTTTTGTTTGGATTACACCCACTGCAAACCCTGCATGAAAAGAAGAGTTGGTGACAGTGTTGTTGTTTTTTTCAGCTGTAGAAAAATGGTGACGAATTCCATACTGTATGTAAACATAAATGTGACCCTGTGATCACAAAACTAGTCCTGAGATATTTTTTTTTTTAAATTAAGAATTATCACCTGAAAGCTGAATAAATGAGCATTGATTTTGATACATAAAAATCTAAATATTGAGAAAACACCTTTTAAGCTGTCGAAATGAATTTCTTAGCAATGCAAAATTTAAAATTGTATATATTTATGGTATTAAATTTACTAAATATCTTAATGGAACATGATTTTTACTAGTTTTGCCAGAAAAGAAATAATCATTTTGAACCATTTATTGTTGGCTGTTACTACAAATATATAGCAATATAAATTGTTGCTCTAAGGCAATAGTTTACCAAAAAATATAAAATTGTCATTATTCACTTCATTTAATTTAAAACTTGTCTTGTAAAACTATTCTTTGTGAAAATACAAAAGACAATATTTTCTAAATTAATTTTTGTTAGTGAAATCAATGGGGTTCAGTTTTGCAAGGCATTCTTGAAAAACAAAAAACAAAAAACATATATATACATATATACATATACATTGTTTACCAATTCCAATTAAGATTCCATAAAAAGTGTGGTAAAAAACTGACAGCTACGTTTACCGGAACTCTACCGTAAAAAAGTAACGTTTTTTGTTTTACGGTTAAGTTAAATTTACAGTTATATACCGTAATTTCATTAACTGATATTATGTTAAAATGCCAACCTATTCAAGTAAAAATTTGTTTTACACCTTTGAAATACACTGATGAGCACCAAATGCAGGTGTTGATGAGAATGAGTCTGAGACTTATTAAACTTAAATATGCAATAAACATTCATTTAACAACATTACATGTAACATACATCCCTAACAAACATAACCTATAAATTTTAGATCAATTTCAAAATTTGAAATGCGATGTAGGGAATTCTGGGAACGTCAAATTTACCATTTAACAGGCTTTTGCTGTAGCATTTCAACATTTTTCCCTACATAAAATGTGCATACTGTGCTACTGTATATACTGTAGAAATAGTAGTAGAGTAGTAGATAAGCATACTATTGCAATCAATGACAGCATCTTTTCACTAAAACGCTTTACAATCACCAGTGAAGTACATACTTTCAGTGCACAGCAGAAGTATGCGAATTGGGACACATCCACAGATTCATTCCTGTCGCGAGGCTTTAAGTAAACACAAAGACTGTCCACAAACGACAGGTGTTTGGTGTCACAAACATCAAAGAAATTTCCAGAAGCCGAGCATTGAGCTCACAATCTGTCTCATGATATTTTCATGATGTTTCTGACACATCAAACACATCTTAATGATCGACTGTGTAAAAATATCAGCGAAACAACAGGCTTTTCGTATGCAAAACATGGGCTAAATGGCTGTTTGAAACTGTCCCAAGCATATTTAAACAACAAAAACACGATAAATGGAAAGAGGTGGCTGTCCAACCTTTGTCTACGCTTCAGCGAGCAATCTGTAGACTGGAATAATCACTCGCGCTGATGCTGTGCCCCTCATCATACAGACGCAAAAAGGTCCGGTTAATGAAGATCCACTGTACCACTGCTTTTGTTCCGCATTCGTTTCAGACTTTATTCCACGTGTGTTTAATTAGAGGGTTGCTACAGACAGCTGTCCCCACAGACGTAGCCTATTGTCTAACACCTTTCTGTCATTTACAACAGCACAATGGGATAACTTCCTGTGAAATTGAAATGCACTTCATGAAATTTGAATTTCTATGAAATCTGTTTGGGAAAATTCAATAAAGAAACATTGCAAATAGAGACACAGTGAACTGATCTGTTCACTTACAATATTAAACCATGGTGCACTGATGGAATTAGATGGTAAAACCATAATAATACTTTTGTATACTATGTACCATATCCATATTTAAGACAGCGCAACACTTTAAATACAAATTCTTACTTGAAATACACCCTCATGTTTTATATTTATATTTTTAGGGGTGTTGCGATATAGCGGTATTGACGATAATAACCATGATATTATGATTACATGGCATGTAAATTATCCGGCGCTAGTGCCTGGTTATCAAAGGAATATATTACTGTTGTAAATTACAATATACTGTGAAATAAAAATATAATTTGATCATTAAAATATTGAAATGCAACAGACTACAGTACATTGTAGGTGTTATTTAAGTAAATTTGAAGCCTATAATTTTCTAAATGCACAGATATATTGTCATTATTATGTAATCTAATTTATATCATTTACATTCGATATGTTTAATTATTACCTTTCTATCAACTCACAAACCCCCTGCAGTTCCTTTGCAAGAAAAATATGTCCAAAATCTATATGTAAATGCCATAACATCTCTCTCCGAAATAAACGTACAAAAGCTGTCACTGGGGCGGTACCAAAAGGGACATGTTTGTACCTGAAAGCTCCATTTTGGTAGCTAAAAGGTACATATTAGTACTTAAAGTGTACATATTTTAACCTAAAAAGTACAAAAATGAACCTTTTGAAAAGGTGCCACCCCAGTGAAAGCTTTTGTGCCATTATTTTTTGAGAGTGTACACTATTATCATGGTGTTTGGATGTTTTTAAGTGATTTTTCTGCTTTAAAGGCATTTCTGAAACACATAGTCATTGGTTTCATATACCATAGTTTAATATTTGAATTTACAAAGATGCCTTTAATATTTTGTCATAACCAGCTTATGGGATCGCCTAAAACATGTAAATATGCATTTGACAAGGGCAGAAATCAACAGAGGGGCTTAGCAATGGCCCTGTTAATGAGATTACAGCATTTCCATGACAACTGTGAACTGGAAATGCTGGATTTAGAAACAATACAGCAGTATTTTTTCTTCAATCAATCACAAACAAACACGTTCGGCCTTGGCATTCATGGGATCACTTTAATCTGACATTACAGGTTTGCGTTCCCTACACTCCTCCAAACGCTTACTCAACTTCATCTTCTCCTAAAAATTCCTTGGGAGGAATAAAAATAGACAAAGCCAGTCCATTTTTTAGCACATTGAGAGTATAATACAGCGAAATGAATGTGGAGAGCAGCTCAGATCATTTGGAGAAACGGTTCAGATCGTTTCCGATTGCAGACTGAGCAGAAGCAAAGCAGAAATCTCTATTTGCTCTTCACTGCTTCGTAAAATAATCAAATGAGACATTAAAAAGATTTCCTGTGGGGTCTCTCTTGAGCGTTTTTGTTTTGTCAAAGCAATTCTATTAAGATCAATCAGCGATCATCGCGGCCTTTGTTCCGCAAATGAACTAAGGGCTCTTTATAGCTCAATAATGCATTGCAGATGGGTTAAGGGAGCTCAAATTGTATTATGACATAAAAAACAGCTTCTCTTGGGGTCTTAACCAGTGCACAACGAAGCATAGATGGCACATAGAAGCCCTCCGACTCTGTTGTCTTGTTCCATTAGAGAAGAGCTAAAAAAAGCTGTATTAGTCTGTCACTCGGTCGACTCTCATAAAATCAATTTCCACATTTCACCTTACAAAAGAGGAAAAAACTCTCTACATGCTCTCAGAACAATATGCCGGCTTCTTATTTCAAACATAAGAAGCATGTAGGAAGGGATTTGAGTCCTGTGGAACCCGAGGATATAGGGAACGAGATAGCCTTCGCAAAAAAGCTTACACTAGGGAAGCAAATCTCACCATTCGTCACAGAGATTCCCTCGTTCCCAGGCAGGGCGTCCATCAGAAGAGCCTAATATTGCAATATTTGAGAGAGCCACCAAGTATGATCCTCTTGGGAGAAAGTTGGAGCAGTTTCAGGAAAAATAAAGCTTGGTTGTTCACACTTATTTAAAGCTCCCTTAGCTTTTGTTTGCTTAAAGGAAAAATGTGCTTGGGTTTTGTGCTTTGTTGTGGGTAGAATTCTGATCATAAACGCTTGCGGTTGCCAATAATGTCAAATCACGGCCTAGTCCACGCCAAGCAGTTCTCGCTGTGGATGTTTCTCCATGCTTTTGTTGAAAAAATGCTGATCCCACAAATGTGCTCTCTTATCTGTGTCCAAATTGAGCTTGATCCAACAACAACGAACTCTACAGGTGATGAGCAAATTATACATTCTGAGTCACAAGTTCACTCATGCATATGTAATTTTTAGTTGAGCTGAACGGTCACGAAGGGGTTAAAAGCTACACAGGGGGTCAAAGGTTTGGAAGGATTAAGATTATTAATGTTTTTGAAAAAAGCCACCAAAGAAGCTGCATTTAGTGAACAAAAATACAGTAAAAACATTAATATTGTGAATATTATTTAAATTTAAAATAAGTTTTCTATTTAAATATATTTTACAGTAAAATAGTATATATTATTGAGATTATTGTAAATTTTCTTTTTTATTATTTCCTTTTTATTATTTGATTAATGCAAAGTTCAGAAAAAAAGCATATATATATTTTTTGTTTTTATCATTTCTACATTTGTAACATTCTAAATGTCTTTACTCTCACTTTTGATCAACTGAATGCATCCTTGCTAAATAAAAAAAAATATTAATTTATTTATTTTTAAATCTTACTCTAAAGATTTTTAATGGCTGTCTATCACTGGTTACAGAAAACTATGAAGCAGTACTGTTTTCATCACTGATATTTATAATAAATGTTTCTTGGGCAGCAATATTACAATGATTTCTGAAGGATCATATGACACTGTAGACACGGAGTAGTGATGCTGAAAATTTAGCTTTGCGTCAAATTACATTTTACAGCATTCAAACAGAAAACTGTCCTTTTAAACTGTAATAATATTTCACAAAATTTTTGTTTGTACTGTATTTTATTAATTAAATGCGGCCTTGGTGAGTATAAGAGGCTTATTTCAAAACCATTAAAAATCCTAATTATTTACAAACCTTTGACTTTGACTGAAAGTACCAAATTTTAAACAGGTGGCACGATAATGAGTAAGTTAAAAAATGGAAAATAAGTAAGCACACAGATTTTAAGGATCTGGGTTTTTGGATGAGAATCACGAAATATTGTTGCTCCAAGTGAATATGATATGCAGTAATCATTTCCCCCAACCATGGCAAGCATTTCGAGATGCATATGATGCCACGACACATGGAGCTTTGTAATGCCTGCCCAGTATTCGCATGGTCCGGTTGCGAGTTATCCAAGCATTCCCATTAAAATTCCACAAGCGCAGAACGCAGCATTAATGACTGCTGCACCAAACTACACAAACTATCCCTGAAACAACATTTGAGCATTGAAAATTTAGTCGAAACAACTGAATAGAATGAGAACTCACAGCTATAGGGAATAAAAATGAGCCTAAATGCATGCTGGATATAAGACAAAGCAGAACTAATATTCAAAGCCTATAGGATACTAGAGGGCTAGGGCTAGACAAAATGATTAGCTGGTCTCTCTAATCCTCCGTGCCAATTAAAGCGAGGTCCTGGCCTGGAGACATAGAGCCTGTCCATTTGAAAGCAGATTGGCTGGTATGGTGAGGCAAACACAAAGGTGAGGGTGTACAAATGAGCTGATGTGAAAATCAGACATTGTCCTAAAGCTACCCTACAATCAAAGAGAAATGACAGGCTGAAAACTTTCAATTATTCGTAAAACAAAATGGCTGATTTGTTCCAGGAATTCCAGAGTGTAGTTCAAGGATGTTGATGCAGGAACATGTCGTGCTTCTCTAAATCACTGTACGCTGAGGAAAATACACATATTTACGAGAGCAGTGTCTTTCAGAACAGAATTAAGGATAACTTTTACATTCCAACTCAATTCTGTTTGTAGAAGAGAAGAGCGAGTTTGAAGTGAGATGGCTAGCAAAAGGAAGAACTGCAGACAGAACCTTATAGTTCCAAAATTTGTTTAAGATGAGCTCTCACCTCAAACAGCCGCAGGACATTGGCCACCATGATGGACACTGAGCTGCCCGACGCCCCAATCACTCCCACAACGCGCTCAGGCTTGCGTATGATTGGTTGTTCTCCATTGGAGCAGCGGATGTCAGACGTGTCTTTCTGAATGAGGGCCTGGACAAATGTCAGAGACTGCTCTAGAGCGTAAGTGTCCCTGGAACACGTATCGAGGATCCGGGCCCCTAGCGTGATATTGGGCAGCAGTTCTGGGTCACTATTGATCTGGTCCAGAGCGTATAGCATTGCCTCTAACCGGTGGATTCCTTTCTCTTTCTTTATTTCTCCACATGGGACCCCTGCATGACCCCTAGCGTGCACCGGGAAAAGGCCTCCCAAAGTGATGTCCCCCGGGATTTTGATGGAATGTGGGTGCGAGTGCTGATGAACTGACGAACATGGGCTTAGCCACACCCACAGAATCCACAGGAGGCGTGGCCATGTAGTAGAGTGACAGCTGCTCCAACTTAAAAGCCGGAACATCATGACCTGATGGTCCAATGGGAACGGTGGAGGATGTGATGTCATAACGACCAGGAAACAAACACGCAAGTGTTCATCCACTATCTGAGGAACCTGTCAGAGATAAACAAAAATATGCACAAGGTAAAATAGGGGTGCAATTTTTAATGATGATTTCTTTTTAAAACTATAATTGTTTATTTCTTTTTTTATGAGTTTTTTTTTAAGTTTTAATGAAATTGTGATTGTAATTTAAAATGCTTTCCACAATATAAATTTTAATAATAATATAATAATAATAATAATAATAATACAAATAATATATAAAATGATATATTAAACAAAAACTTATTTGCAATGTTCATATTAAAATATTAATAAATATTCAAATGATACAATTGCACTGTAATACATTACATTAAATAAATGTTTTTATTATTAATAAATACATTTAATAATCAATTAAATTATATTTAAGAAAAATACTACAATAATAATACAAATACAACCAATTCTAAACATTCTCTTGCATGTACATTTGACTTGGGCCAATAAATCATCAACGG
>JAUCMT010000154.1:3679616-3713328 GCA_032357475.1 Enteromius thamalakanensis | reverse complement strand
CACTATCTGAGGAACCTGTCAGAGATAAACAAAAAAATGCACAAGGTAAAATAGGGGTGCAATTTTAATGATAATTTCTTTTTAAAACTATAATTGTTTTTCTTTTTTTTAATGAGTTTTTTTTAAGTTTTAATGAAATTGTGATTGTAATTTAAAATGCTTTCCACAATATAAATTTTAATAATATAATAATAATAATAATAATAATAATAATAATAATAATAATAATACAAATAATATATAAAATGATATATTAAACAAAAACAGCTAAATAATTTCTTATTTGCAATGTTCATATTAAAATATTAATAAATATTAAAATGATACAATTGCACTGTAATACATAACATTAAATAAATGTTTTTATTATTAAATACATTTAATAATCAATTAAATTATATTTAAGAAAAATACTACAATAATATTACAAATACAACCAATTCTAAACATTCTCTTGCATGTACATTTGACTTGGGCCAATAAATCATCAACGGTAACACTTCAGTTAACACTTGTTAACTATTAACTATGACTTTTCATGCAATACATTCCTAATTTTCTGCCTAATCAATAGTTAATAGTAGTTGTTAAGTTTATGTATTGGGTAGGATCAGGGATGTAGAATAAGGCATTGATAAGTGATTAATTAGCCCTAATAAGGTAAATGACTAATATTTTAGCAATATGCATGCTAATAATCAACTAATAATTGTAACCGTAAAATAAAGTGTTACCTAATATACATATCAGAAGCTTAAAAGTTTTACTTTTGCAAACCTTTGAGTTTTTAACTCTACATTCTCTCAATGCACACTTCCTGCTGAGTTCAGTACACTCTCAAGACAATGATTTTACAATAATGTTTCATGGATAAAGCGTTGGAACACTAAAAAACACTTTCAAGAAACACTTTTAAGAAAGCCATTTGAATTTCGCTAGCACTCTCCAACTATTCATGGATAGTGGATAACACATCATAAACAAGAACAAATACAATACAATACAATGTGCTTTAAAGACACATGCAGGTTTCATTCTCAAAGCGTCCACTGGGAACAACACTGCACTGAAACACTGTGAATGGAGAGTGATATAGTCTGGCATGTGGTGAAGCTCCAGGGAGTGGAGCCCAACTGCTCTGATGTGTAGTGATTGTAAGACCAGCTGTGGAATGAGTGGCTCTCCAAAGGGTTCAAAGGTCAATGAAAGACTGAATTTGTTCAGAAAGCGGAGAGAGAAAAGATGGAATTGAGCTAAGAATGGGAGAGACTATAAACTTTGATATAAGAAAAGTTAACTTTGATGTTGAGAACATACTGTATAGAAATCTCTAATTTAAAAGGATGAGTTACTCAGAGATGCAAAGAGAGATGCACTGGGGAAAGATAAATAGATCTGTACAGGATGAAACATCATGAGGCTCAAGTTTCTTTGATTATTTTTAACTATTTTGTCACTGTAGACTTTCAGAAAATGCAATGTTTAACAGTGGACATACGTGCTTGTCATCTCAATAAATCAATGTAATTTTAAGTCTCTGATTTAGTCTCATACATTATCAGTGTTATTTAAATAAAAGTAAAAACACAACAATTAAATGAATGTTAGAAGAAATATTACAAATATATATAATAACTGTAAATGAAATACAAAGAATCTGCATAAAATAAACAATAACTACAAAAAATGATCTTAAAACTTAAATGAAAATTTAAAAAAACATCAACAGAAAATTAAATTAAAAATATGAATATATTTAATTAATAAAAACTACAATATTATCTAAATGATACTAAAATACTGCTGTATACTGCTTTATATAATATAAGATAAAGATATGATATAAGATAAAATAATTCTGTTTCCTACTAAAACTAATTTAGCTAGAAATGTATGCTTCCTAACTACATGTAATTGTCTCAGTTGTTATAAATAAAAATTTTCTAAATAAAAGGATAATTAGTGAATAATATGATTTATTAAATATTATCACTTGGTAAAGACTGAAAATGACACACAGTGTCAATTTAATACATTTTTCTTTGCTTTCTTTTCTTTTTATAATTTACATATTGCTTACTCTTTTTTTTGCTTTTTCTTTTTTTATTACAATAAAAAATTAGGTCAAAAGTAAAACCATGATATATATCCATTAAAGGCATTTGATTACTAGCAAAAAAGTTAAAAGCTTGATTTGAGCTTCAGATTTAATTACATTACCATCTACTGAATCAGAAAGTCAAAAAACAGCACATTTTTACACAAACTTGGATTCAAAATGCAACAGTGAAGTATGTGACAATTTAGCATGTTTTCATGCAAATGCTTCTCATCACATACTGTTTTCTGTTTAACTGAATATTGTGCAGTATGCAGTCAACAGTACATTCCGAACACAAGCCATGGTTTATGTACGAGAATGGAATGATAAATCATTGGAGCTGCATCTGACAGCTTTCAGAGCCTCTTAGTAGCGAGGCATTACATTTTGATGAAAATTTTACATCACACTCCAGAGCACATCGCTGTAGCAGCCGCATCTGCTTTTTCCTGCAGTTGCTTGGAAATGGCAACATCTACTCTGTGACAGGTGTTATGCAGCAACTTCAGATGTCTAACAAACGCTGCTGTTCCAGTTCTTTAAGAGCCCTGATTGCATTTACAGTAGGAACTGGAGATTGAATTTGCTTCGAACAGCCTAATCAAATTCTAAACCATTCACACGCTCTTTTTGGCCAGCTTCTCGGCCTACCTTCCAGCCAAAGGGCTTCCCTTTAATTTCATTCAGCTAACACAAATCAGATTGATAATCTATAGTCTCCCTTACTGTTATCGACCTTTTTTTCCCCTTATATGATCTAGATAAGTGTGCGCTTGAGTGTACAAAAGTGTAATAAGCTTTAAAAATAAGCGTCATTTTAACTGTAAAATCTTGTAAAAACTCTACGGGGAAAAAAAACTGGTAATGGGTTCCCATACTATAACAGCAAAACTGCAAAAGATCTAACCAGACATTTTATGTAATTTTACAGTAAAATGCTGTTAATTGGAAGTAAAAGTCAAACACTAATATTCCCAGAATTCCCTTTGTGACACTCCACATTTGAAAGTATTTTGCTTAAATAACCATGTTTTTTAATTGTCTTTTTTATCACTTATGTACATTTGGACTTTATGTTACATCTTCTGTTGTTTTTCTGTGCTTTGGTTTTCAGTTTGTTAAAGGTACAACACAGATTTGAATAGCACTGTGCATTGTTAAATATACTGGTTTACATTCACATTTTCTTGTTTGTAAATTACAGTTTTATATTGTCAAATTTACAGTTTTTGCTTGTAAATGTGTTTACAGGGGTTTTTTGTATTTTTTACAAAAATTCCAACCAAAAGCTGGCAAAATGTTTTTTTACAGTGTGCTAATTCTGAAATTAAAAGGCATTTAATCCTGAAAACTAATTGTTTTGAAAGTGGGCTCATGAGAAGATATTAAATTCAGTATATTAAAAAAAGTGGCAGTGGCACGATGTCAGATGATAATCGAAGGAGACAAGCTCTCCTCTGCACTCTCTCTGGTAAATATCATTTTCACGGTGATAAAACATCATTTGAAGCTGTTAAACATAATGGGCTGTTTCAATAATCCATGGTGGCATCATCTTATCACAGTAATCACTGTTTGTGAAGGGCTGCGTACGGTTGGCGCTTACCATGCAGCGAACACATGCGGTATTGTGGCATTAAAGTAAACGCAAGATCGCTTTGAGCATTCAGATGGGGCAGACAGCTTTCACAGGACACATCCCAATAGTGATCCCAAAACAAACCTGTAAACAAACAATAAAAGCCATCAATGAAAAGCCCACCCCAAGTGAATGATAAAAAGCAGCATGTTTATGAGGCATTTCAAAGGGAGAGGAAAGCACTGTCTAAATCATTTGCACATCAGAGACAGCTAATACGCCGTCCATAATAGCAGTATGCAGACTATTATACTGGATTTCTGTCATTCACTGTGAGTTTCTTTGCTTTTCCTTCCATATATGGAATTAACTTAAGTATTATAGGACTCTACGGACTCAATCTAAAGTAGAAATCTAATTACTAGGATTGGCCGCTGCAAAAAAAAAAAAATATATTTCTTATCAAAATTTTTTTAATCCCTCTGCCAAAAACATGATTTTTTTTTTATATCTTGTTCAACCAAAATCCCAATTTCATTTCGTAGTCTGTGAACAGAGTCTCAGTTAATGCTTTTTAAAATTCATCAGCTCAAACTATTAATGCCCATTCGGGCGTCTGGGCTGGTGACAAATGGTGAGGTCATTCCCAGCGTGACATACTTACTCAAGATAATGTGATCACTCTTCAGAAATGAAGGGCTGGAATAATGGATAATACAACAAATCATCTGGGGCCTTTTTCCTTCGTATTAGACCTAAATCTTGCAGCTGATATCCATTAGGAGCCGTTAGAGAGAAGTTTGAGGGAACTCGTTCCGAAATTATAGACTAGACGGAGTCAAAGTGACCCAAAAGGGTGTCAATGTACCTGGATTAAGATGGACCATTCTGCAACAAGGAGATCAGCGGTTCAGAAATAAGCTGAGGGTCTTTGCTATAGACTGTCCATAATAGTTGTAACAGACACAGGGAGTATTTTGAAACCTCATTCATCTTCTTGTTCAGGAAATAATGGATAAGAAAAAATTCAGCACATCCCACATTGTGCAGCAAATAATATAGATGTGCAGCAAATACAGCCCAGACTGAAATACTGTACATTTTGGTGATGTAATAGTGCATAAAATGGCAGGTAATAGTTAACATCAGGCAAGAGGGCACATTGAGGGTTTGCTGTGGCTTTAAAGAGATTTCCTTCAAAAAAATTCTGGTACGAAAATGCAGACTAAGACATGCTATAGTCTCAGTGTATTCACTGATATGTACAAGAGATGACCATCACAAGAAATAGACTTTAGGTGTGCAATTTGGGACATAGTCTATGTCAAGCAACCGATCTTACATGCACTGATTTTGGTTACAAAACTCCAGCGGTAGGCATCTTTGGCAGACAGACAGACAGGAGACCAGATCAGACCTTGAGCTCAGCCGGTGAGAAACTGAGGAGAGTGTGCTTATGAAGGTGGCAGGTAATCAGGTGATTGGGACCGTGTTTAAGTGGCTGATTTACCTGATGACGTGAGTGACATCACTTCTTCCTCCACGAGCGTCTCCTGATGCTAGAGACAGACAGTGAGGGCAACCGCAGCCCCTGGGAGCAAGGCAAACGGAATGAGCTTGCTGGTACTCGGCGGTAAGCATGGAATCCAGAACATCGTCACGATCAACCCAGCACTAGGACCCCTGGCTGATATACTGGGTTGGTGGAGTGCTGAGTGTCTGGATCTGGTCATCGATGGTCCACTGGATGAGTGCTAAGAAAGCGGTGGTGGGTAGAATGGGCTCTGGCTCTTCTGGCATGGGATCAGGTTGGTGCAGAAGGGATAGTGCTTCAGTATTGATGTTCTTACTCCCGGGAGGGTAGATTTTCTTAAAGTTGAACCATGTGGAAAAAAGAGACCCTCTAGCTTGGCGGGGGTTATATGGCATGGCATCCCAGAGATATTGCAGATTTTTATAAACAGTGATCACTTCAAACTGATATTTTGCCCCTTCCAGCCAGTGGCGCCATTCCTCGAGGGCTTGATGCTCAACAACTCTCTGTTACCAACGTCGTAGTTCTGCTCTGCTGGGGAAGTTTACAGGAGAAATATGTCCAGGTTATGGTCTGCTTCACGCCCCGGAGAAGTGAGGTGAAATGTGCAGTGACTTGGCTGTACTTAGCAATAAAACGATGGTAGACGTTTTCAAACCCCAGAAACCTTTGTAGTTTTTTTATGGTGTTAGGAGTTGGCCAGTTGCGAATGACCTCTACTTTTTTGGGATCCATGGAAATACCCGCAGGGGAGATGATGTATCCAAGAAACTGGACAGTGGACAGATGGAACTCTAAATACAGTTGGTGTCCATGAAGGCATTGCAGGACGTGGGTGACATGGTGGTGGTGGACAGACAGAATGGGTGAGTATATTTGGATATCGTCTATGTAAATTATGACAAACTGGTGGAGCATATCACGGAATATTTCATTCATGACGTTCTGGAAAATGGAGGGTTAATTGGCTAGCCCATACGGCATAACCCTATATTCATAGTGGCCGTTGTGGGTGGTCTTCCATTCATCTCCCTTGCGGATAAGAATAAGGTTGTATGCACTTCTTTGAGGGTGGCTGCAATAAAAGGGAGCGGGTAAGTAAACTTTACTGTCTGGCTGTTCAGGGCTCAATAATCGATACAATTAAGGCCAAGGCCACCATCCTTCTGGGTGACAAAGAAGAAGCTAGAGGCGGCAGATGAGGTGGACAGATGGATGAACCCCTGATCTAAAGCCTCCTTGATGTACTCCTCCATGGCCGCCCTCTCCTGAATAGACCTTTCAGGAGTTTAGCTCCAGGCAGCAGGTCAATGGCGCAATCCCAGGGACAGTGAGATGGACTCTCGACAGTGGTGGAGCAGCACGGTAAGTGTTCAACAGAGGTTTTGGATATGGTGGATAGGCATTCCTCTCAGCAGCGTTCACTCCATTGCAGGATTTCTCCGGTCTTCCAGTTTATCGCAGGTTGGTTATGCTCCAGCCAAGGCTGGCCAATGAAGATGTCTATGGTGGCATCTTCCAACATTAGGAAGGAGATGGGTTCTGAATGGAGAAATCCTAACTTAAGGATGAGTTAAGGAGTACAGTGGTGCACCAGTCGCTTGTCAAGGGGTTTTCCCTGGGTGGTGGTGATCTGATACTGCACGGGATTCTGACATCATGGAATTCGGAGACTGCCAAGACTGCGTGAGGAGATGAAGTTTCCAGCTGCTCCAGAATCCACAAAGGCTTTGACAGGGGAAAATTGTGTAATATACACCAACAAAGCATCAATGAGTGGTATGAGGATAATAGAGTGATCAAAGTTATAGACCGCTGGTCGTGGTGGTTGGATTGGGTAGTTACGGAGGAAGTGGTAGGAGGTGCCACAGTAGAGAAATCATTCTTCCTGCAGACGATAAGTCCTCTCCTGTCCAGACAGATGGTAAGTGTCAGTGATCATAGGCTTGGGTGATGACAGACTGGGAACAGAAAGGTGGTTCAGGCTAGCAGGCTGACAAATGCTGAACCTCTTTCCGGAAGAATGACTCCAAACCTACGTAGCCTTCATATATTGACATATGTTGTCATTCTTTGGGATTCAAAACCTCTGCAAAATACAGTGAGGAGAGCGGTTTCATTCTATCTGCTGGTTATAGCCAAAGTGCGGAAGCGTAGAATGTACTCATGGATTGGAAGATCTGCATGCGTGAGTTCCTCCTGGACTGTAAACATGGTTGTCGGTTGACTAAACACCTCCTGGAAATGTTCAAGAAATTTTTTGAGGGACTGTAATCATGGACTGTTGACCATCCACAGAGCTTCCGCCCGCTGCAGTGCACAACCCGACAACAGAGTGGTGATGAAAGCTATCTTGCTTCGATCAGTTGTGAAGAGGTGAGGTAGCATTTCCAGGTATAGAGAGCATTGTAACAGGAAGCCATTGGAAGAAGTAGTCTCACTTGAGAACATGGCTGATTGAGCAAATTGCTGTGGGCATGGTGAGGATCTACAGGGCGTGGCCCGGAGAAACGCTTGCTATGGGTCCTCGGTGGAGGTTATGGGTCCATATTCAAGAACTCCTTGGGTTTGGTTGGTAAGGGCTGAGCTTCTGTCACACTTACAAACAAGGGACAGACACGAATTTTCAAGCAAAAGGGGTGAATTTAATCACAACATAAATATCTCCAATCAACTGAAAACAGCAGAGGTAGCCCTTATTCAAACGAATGTAAGATTCAAGCAAAGTCAAAAAGTCTTTCCTTATCCAAGGAGGGAGAATCCAGCGGTAGGTCTCTTGGGCAGACAGGAGACCAGATCAGAGTGAGTGGGACCCTGTATAAGTGGCTGGTTTAGCTAATGGTGTGACAACTACACCATTAATAAACACTACCATCAATAAGCTTCAGACAACTCTTTCAGTCTGTTTTTTATTCAGATGCTCAATCCTTTCTATATTTCCTCAAGCCATGGGTTTGATTGACAAGTGATCTGATCAATCATAATTTGCCATTTTTCTGACAAACAAACCAGAGAAGAGAGTAGATAAACGTTGACAGACAGAAATTCAAAAATGGTGTGTGTTGTATTGACGTATTTTCACGGTTGAAACAACCTTTCATTCAAATTTATTATGTGCTGAAACTAGTAAAGGGGAAGAGATGATCAGTTTGGATGCCGTTGATCTATTACAACACATGTAAGAGCAATGAAACTGCATTTATTGTTTGAATGTTGTTAAAACTTTTTTTAAAGTTGGAAATAAAACAATTATTGGAGTATATTTTACAAAAAAAAATGCTATTTGAGTCTTTCTATTTATAAATGTCATGATTGTTATTGTGTTATACTTGTGGTTTTTTGTTATTCTATGAAATTTACCAGCTTTTTACAAATTTTTTATTGTAATTATTGTTCTCGTTTTTTTCCTTACTGTGTATAAAAACTAAAATACCCACATAAGCATGAATTTTCCCGTCTGCTTGACATCATGGCTCAGAATAGTCACTAGCGAAAAGACTATATGCATTCGTGTGGTGCCATCAGACAATCAGAGTTGTCATTATGTAATTTTCTTGCTGCTGATCAAGAGTAATTAGTCTTACCATATACAGCTTTTATGGCTCAGGTGATTCAGGGGTAAAAATAAAAATCTCCTGCATACAGAAATAAGCACTCAAAATGTGCAAAAAAAGAATCACTTCTGTCATAAAGGATTTCACATAAACTCTTGCTGATTTTTCTAGGGCCATCTCAGAGAGCACACACATTATCAGACGAAGATCACACACTGTGAATTCTTGACATTATGTGAGAGGGCACAGGGAGCAGCTGCAACGCCTTTGCAAACATCCCTGACGACATATGACATTGTTCACACAAATGGAAGACTTAAATGCTGACCTCTCATGCACAGAAGCATGACACAGCCGACAGGGGGTTCAGTGCTGCAATGATAATTCAAAGAGACTCGACAGACCTCATAGCATGGATTAAGAAACTAGGAATTCATCCTACAGGACATGGAAAGCAGATAAATGGAGCTTCAAGACAAATGCACAAAAGAGCACAAAAGTCATCTATATAGCAATGGGTGCCAAAGTCTTACAAGAGCTACTTAACTCCTCTTTTATGTAATCGCAATGGACACATCAAGGCCTATATAATAATCGACATTATGAAATAATGCATGCATTAATGCAAACCTTTAGATACTTATACATATAGCGCTCACTACCCGCTACACTATAGAGGAATATCACATAAACAAAAGCCAAACAGCATTGAAAATAAATCACATGTTTTATTATTAAATGTGATTCTCAACCCCAGTCCATTTTGAGATTGCTCTGTTAGGACTATATGCAAACATTGTGGAATAGCTGTTATTTCAGCGGAATTTGACTGACAGCTTCATTTAACAGTGACTGTTAAGATAGCTTTGTTACATTTTAGCATAAACTACATTTACAGTCAAACATGATGGGAAAAGGTGAAATAAGGGATTGCTCATTCAACTTCGTGACAAATAACTTATTAACAATGACCATAAGTCACTAATGTAACAAAATTGTTATATGTCATATAATGTATATCATACTTAATGATTACCATATTCAAGATATGTTTATTGTACTTCAAAGAATACCATATAGTGCACTAAAATATGTTTATTTGTCCCAAAAATATAATAATAATGAAGTCCATGGTACTTTGATATATTGGTGTGAATCCTAAGTACTGTATATTCAGCTACCATTTACTCCAAGGCTATCGAACAATAATATAGTATTAATATTATAATCAAAGTGGTTTCCAAAACCATTGTAATACGATGATACCTTGGTATATACACAATAAAATTAATCTAGCACTGCATGTACTTCGTTTTTTAACAAGTAGGATGCATATAAGATAAAATGGAAAAAAACACAAATAACATGACATTTTTGTCCGTGAATTGTGTGAGTTATAATAACTTAAAAAAGAAGAAAGACAGAAAACGAATAAACTTTATGAAAGCAGACAGCATATGATGTTGTAAAAACGTAATGTTGCAACATTATAGTCCGATTTTTTTACCTGTTCATCCTGATGTTGAACTTTCTCCGGAAGTCTGTCGAGACATCCACGACCTCTCCTCAAAACCTCGAGCACATTACGACTCGTTCAAACCACCTGAAGCTTTTGCCAGTTGTTCAGTTCACCTGTGACCTGCCGAGATCACCTATGACCTGTTTACAGAAAGCCCGGAGCTCTTCTTCATCGTTTCTGTTCATTCATCAGTCGTGCCTTCCGCAGCTCCGTCCGCGTCCTCGCGCGCGCTCTCTGCCTTTTCACCATGAAATGAGATTCGTATCGAACATACAATACTTCTCAACACTGTGCCGCTTCTAATCTCTATCAAATCTCTTAAAAGCTCGATTCCCTCTCCCCTCCCTCTCTTGCTCTCGCTCTGTCGCTCTCTCAATGTCTCTCCCTCTCTCTCTTTTCACTCCATGTTTGCTGTCATGCAGTTTGTTCTGGTCGCTAGCCCTCATGCTCTGTTTGTGGTGTTGCTGTTTATTTTCATTTATTTTACTGTACTTTTCTACAATATATTTTGCTGGGGACCTAGTAGGCTACTTTGTGTTGAAAAAGTGGGGATGAAGCTTCAACAGAGATTTACTGGGTTTTTATTAGTTCGGGAAAAATAACCATTGAAGTCTAATTATTGCATGGCTGTTTAATATTACTTCTTAAGTATGTATTATTGACTTATTTTACATGATCATATCTTACACAACACCTAAAATTAACTACTAAACTACTGTCTTACTATCAATAAGCAGAACATTGAATTTATTGAGGGAAAGCTATTAGTTAATAGTGAATAAGTGTTCCCTAATCTAAAGTGCTGCCATTTTCATTGTTCATTCATTTAAACAAATTTAGTTAACTAACAAAGCCTTATTGTAATTTGTTACCATTACGTTTTTTAGTGTCACTCCATTTGACCCAAACAGAATATTTTTCACAAAAGGTCAAAATATATTTTCACTCATTTGGTTTCTTACTTTTTTTTGGCTTTCTTGTCAAATTACAACAACATGGGTTACAAAATGCTGGTTACGCAACACATTTTATTGTATTTATTTTAAAATAAGTAAATAATTTATAGATGCAGGTCTAAATAAATAAAGGCATTGATCCATACATCACTGGGGTCTCTGTAACCACAAGCATGAAAACATAAAATAGTAAAAGTCAATCTCGAAAACACACATGTTATGTCTAGAAAAATATGTATTTATAATTTATTAATTCCATAATTTGCAAGAAACAGATAAGAAGAAATGTCCACATACTGGTAAAATCTTTGTCAAACATATTCATAAAGAAATATCCATCTGTCTTATTTGGAACCAACAAGGATTAAATAATAATCTTGTAAAAATCAAATAAGATTCTGCTGTAGGATATCATTGAAATATTTAATAATTTATTCAGTAAACATCTGCTATACTAATAAACCTTATGTAAGTAGATCATTTTTTATATGTACATTTAAATATATGCCAGTTAAATAGGCTTCCCAAACTTGGTGGTCTCAAGGTTTCTCTGCACATCTTAAGGAATTTTTCTTGCCTCTGCCACCTTTGTCTTGTCGACGGAGGGCGTTGGGCTCTGTAAAGCTGCTTTAAAAGAATACGTATTGTGAAAAGCATTGTAAAGCTGACTTTGACATGTCAAATTATGATAAAAATTCTATTAGTATTCCCTTTAGATTGTATTTTTTGTGAGATTTAATTTAACAACACCTTCTGTTCGCTTCAACCTTACAGGTGTGACATCCTGTCAAAACCAGAACAATCTCTCACCTAGTGGCTCCAGTTTGAGCAAACACACATAGCTGAATAAAAACCATCAGTTTCCCTGTTTAAAACTAGTCCTAGATTAAATAAATGTTAAGAGCTGTCTAAACTGGAAAAAGCTTGCACTGAGCTAAAATACATTATTGTCATTGTTTGGTCTTAAAATGCTCATAGATGATGCATTTTTGTAAGACATGTATCTAAAAATTCTGAAATGTCCTAAATTAGCAAATGTCCAGTCCTGGTTTAATCTAATCCCTATTTCGGGAAACCGGCCCTAAAGTGATCACTTTCTGCATCATCAGCCAGAAAGCGTGACTTTGTCATCCAAAACCTATAAGGTCTAAATGTCGATCAGCAATAATGGTTATAACATTTGCATTTAAGAGATACAAATCAGAAGCCAGGCAAAAACACGTAAATTAATTTTGAAAACAAGATGTAATGCAATTTGATGTCTAGTTTGTCAATTAAATAGTAGTTTAGAGAGTTTTTGGTTTGCATGCTTTGGTTTGGGGACACATTTGTAGGCAAATTCATTTGGGGACACCTTTATTTGGAAGAATGATTAATAATTAAATATTATTTTAAAAAAATTTAAAAATGCAAAGGGTTTTCTGTTATGGCATTGGGATTTTAAAGTCAATGGCATGCCCTCATTTAGCTCGTTAAGAAAACATGAGTGTGTTTATATCTTCAGGCTGTTTCAGGGAGGTTGTCAACTGTAAGAAATTCACTGTAAATAAATGTAGAAAAAAGCATCTGCTAAATGGCATCTTGCTGTATACTACTAAATATAAATTTGAGCGTGGCCATTATATTTGACTTTGCGTTTTAGCATAACATATAGAGACAACAGATGGAAATGTTTTTACCCACAAATAAAATATAAATGCAAATTGAATATGAAATGGTATACCAAAAATTAAAACAATATGATAGCAAAAACGCTCAGGTCATGCATGAATTTTAGGGTTAACGTAGAAATCAGCATTCTTCTGTGAGTTCATGCATAAATAATTCCAGTGTTGTATTTTTAGTGCAATAGCGAAACTGTGCAGGGTCTTAACATATTAAAGTTGCATAAACTCAAGGGGGATGTTCCACGACCTGGAACTGCCTGCTTAACACGAAAGCAGCCGTTCACGGTTTACTGCCATTAAAACTCTGTTACTGAAATATTGCATATGTTCAAAGTGAAGCATTTCACCAAACAGTGTTTTAAAAAAATGCAATTGATGTAAGATTTAGAATAAAATGATTTGTGATGAATGACAGCTTTGTTTTGAACTCGAAGCGAAATGATTTCGTACATCCACTAAAAAATTCTGCAAAGTTAACACAAAAGTCTTAGTCCTTTTGAGAAAAGCCCAAGTAGCATTTATTTGCAGATGCCAGATTAGTTTCAAATGTATATGTTTTTAAGTGAGGCTTGAATGTCAGGATCGAGACCTAAAAAATAATCACATGAAGTATGTTTAAAGATGCACTACTCTGAAAAGTTGCTGCTCCAGAAAATGGCTAATGAACCTCGGAGTTCATTGTAGGACTCAAAACCTTCACCCTCAGCTCTCTGAACAGGCCAGCCTAGAGAGTCTGAATTATTCAGTGGTGTTTAAAGCACCAAGCCATACACAAATATGATCCAGATCAGTTCACGTTCTTTATTTTCATTGATAACCATTGCTTGAAATGTAAAAAAACTGCTGCTGGTTCCCTACCCTTTTTTATTAGTACATTACTAAAAGCTATAAAGCCAGCAAGCACAATTCTTATGATATTATAGCCTAAATATGTCTTTCACAGAACAGTTTGCATCTGTGTCACCTGATTTGCTCCCATCACATGGTAGATGTGTTAATGGGTGAGATCAGGTAAGGGACATACTTTTCATTGCATTAGAAACACCCAGCATTTTATTTCAATGTAATCATTACATTTGCACAAGATTAGAGTTGGCTATCTATTCAGCTGTAATCACATGTAAGGGTGATGATTACATTGGCTCTGTTGCCAAATTGGCAAAGTGCAGATACAGTGTCAAGACTTTTGTAAGCACCGTCTGTTCACAATTAAAGCATCCAAACTGCAATATTTAACATGCAATGCATAAAATGTGTAAACAATATGATTTACTCACTAAATTAAACACAAACTGCATATTTTCAAATGCACACTACCTACTCCCTGCTGCTCAGGGTTTTCCACTCCTTATTCGCATAAAGTTTTTTCGCGCTATTAATCCCACAATTCACCACACCAGTGATAATCTTGGTTTCCATAATGATCTGAAAAACCCACTCTACTTTTAAACAAAGCAGCATATTGTTTGTCAACATGACAAAGTTGAATGACCAACTGCAAATCTGCATTGAGATATCTTTTTAATGCTGACTCCAATTGAAGGGACTAGATTTAGCATGGAAATTCATTTGCAAATCTGGTTCATTCATCAGAGCTAAAATGATCTCCACCATTAAGTACCGATTCGTTTTTGAAGAGTTGTTAAATTTTGACTTCGGTAAAAAGTCCTGTCACGCATGATAATCATTATCAATAATTAGTGTAACTAGCAGGCTATTCAAGCATCATCCCTTTTACTTTGCTATCCTTACAACACATAATTATATTGCTATTTGGATCTCACTTTTTGCATGCAACCTGTTATTTTTCCTAGCTGTGCACTTCTGATCGACCCACCATTCAATGTAATACTAACTAAATAAAAAAAAACAATGCTGAGAAAATGAATATGCCCCAAGCATGACCAGCTGCAGCCTGCAGGCTACTAACCACTGACCACTGCATGTGATCATGCCGCATTTGCTGGTTTTCTTACCCATTACATGAAATAAAGTCACAACTCAGATACATTATTTGTGCCCATTCGAAATGCAGAGCGTGTTTGGCCTGCAACCAGCAGCCTTTTAAAGCGTGCTAGTTCGACTCACACTGAGATAAAACCTCATGTCGTGGCACATTTCGCATTTATCTCAGAGTGAACAGAACCTCCTGCCGTTCAATTGCACAATTGCTTCCCCCCCCCACTTGATCAATATTTAAAAAGTGTAAATAAATCATTGCCGTATGAAGCCCCTCAGGTACTGGGGAGTTTGTTTGGTGATGTTGTTAGTGTCCACATTTGTGTTTGTGGTGCTTTGTGACTTCACCTTCGTGTGAATGTTTAGAAGGTCAATGTACCTTGAGGTATTTGAAATGCACTTGGTGCTTTGATTACTGTGTGTGTGTGTGTGAGTGTGTGTGTGTGACTCTAACTAGCGTTGTCACAGGAGCCCAGACAGATGGCTCTGTGTTTTATTCTCCCTGGTTCTGGCTGCAGTTATGGATGCTGTTTGAAGTTTGGAGTAACAAAGTCGTAGCTCGCAATCCCATTTCATTAAACTCTTCCAGTCTTTCCATTAAATGATGTGGTCTGCTTTGGTTTCTTTGGGGTTTCTGCACATTAAAAAGACATGGTACATAAGACAGATCAGGATATAGACCTAATAGAAGAGGCTTATTTACAAATTAGACTACAGTTTTTGTTATATTTTGCATGATTCCTAATTATGCAGCAGACACAGGGTTTTTTCTTGCTTATGTATGATGTATCAAACCATTGCTCTGGAGGAGGGGGTTTCTTTGTTCGGGTGCATTGCTCTGCTGCTTTTGTTGCTTGTCGCAATCTATCCACACCATCATGAACCATGAGCTGTTTGGTGTGCGTGTAAATTTGGTGGACAGTGTACTGTCAGAAACATGTCTTTAGTTGTCAGTCACACTCTGCATAAAACAAACACTCGCAAATGTGGTTCTCAAAGGATTTCACATCTGTCAAGCGGTTCTGTGCATTTCAGCTGGCCAGAACCCAAATGGACCCTGCACATTATATAAAATCAAATTTGTTTCAAAAATGTCAAATGAGGTTTTTCAGTCCATATGTGTATCGCATCACCTCTATGTTAATCTACTTTGCTACTTTTGTACAGATTGTCATGTTAGTGATCGTTTCCATCTGCAATGGCTTGATAAGATAATGCGGCTGCAAACTCTACCCAGATATGTCCACTCTGGTTTGTCTTTGTGTACATTATATTTTTTTCCACTGAATATTACTTTGAATTTTACTTTGGAAACATTTGACACAGTCTGTAATGTTCATCAAAACACTCTGCTGGTGTTTTTCAGGATCAAAGCAATGAAAAATTTTCCCAAAAATTGCAGACTGAAATTAATTTATAAGTCTAACAGCACTCTAAGCTCACCCAGGCGACATTTATTTGATCATTTTATGAAGTGCTATTACAATTTAAAAATGACTGTTTTAATATTTTTACCATAAACTTGTCAAAGCCATCAGTTAAGACATTCAGTGTAACTAAAATATTGGGTAATACTTAAGGTCCTTGTTACATGTACATACCAATATTGTAAAAAATAAGTAACCCTAAGCCAAACCCTAATACTAAACCTAACCATACAGTAAGTTAATTAATATAACTCAGTACTTAAATGTATAATTACACTGTAACAAAGTGTTTCACTTAAAAATAAACTAACTAAATATTGTTTTATTGCTTCTATTATAACAAATATGTTAAAAATGTTTTATAGATTTTTTTATGTCACTAAACACAATAATGGGGCATGTTGTCACACTATAACGGGGCAAGTTGTCACAGTGGAACCTTCCATTAAACATCAAATTTTGGCCAAACTTTTTTTTTTTTTAAATCAGCAATGAATTAATAACAAATATAATATAGTTTGGAGCAAAGGATTCACTCACACACAAAAGATTTTCTCTATAGTTGTCAAAGCTCAAATCTTCCATGAGTGACAACTAGCACTGCTTCCCTTTAATATATATAAGAAAAACCGCTCTCTTCATGGTCACAGGAAATGTCTGATTTAAAGAGGTGATGACGTCTTCCTCCCCTTTGTAATGATGCCATTTTAGATGAATCCCCTGAGCTTGTTGCTCTGGTGTTTGGGGTTAAATTTGAATAGACAGATGTGCCAGAGCCAGAACTGCTGCAGAGCTCTCTGTAAATCCAAGTCATCCTCTTCAATAATGCAGGATCCCACATGTGACGGGCACATGGCCATGCATTCAGCAGAGCATGCCTGCAGGGAGGAATACACTCTTGGGGATAATAGTGGATGGGTACAGCTTTACTCTTTTTGCATGCTTCTAAACGTCCCCGTTTCATTGTGCCATTATTTAAGAGGTCTTTATTTATACCAGCTATGCAATAATGAATTTTTGATGATTGGTCTGAAGTTTGCAGTGGCTGAAAGGCAAATTAGCAGAGAAGACCTCAGGCAGTTATTATTATTATTATCTTTTTTCTTTTTTTTGCAAACTGTGGCTCTTAAATTAACTACTTTCTTGGTGTAGGAAACAATTGGATGTATCAGCAGTAATAATACCATTAAATGCATTATATTTCATAAATATTTTTTCATTTGACACAAACCCACCAATACAGGTTTGTATAGTCAACTTCAAAACCTTCAAACTACTTCAATGTAAAAACCTTCAGACATCAAGCTTTAAGAGCAGAAACTTCAAACTTTGTGGTCTTTCTTGTCAATGTCAAACTTCTTGAACTTCTTGATCTAATTGAAGAAATGTAATGTGTTAAAGTGGTGTTGCAGTCCAATCCAATACATTATGTGATCATGTCTAAGTATTGGATACAATCTTGCAGTTTATTCTTAAACGCTATGATTCAACAAATTGTGAGCTATGATTAAAAAAAAACAATTGCCTTAAATACAAAGCCGTTCAAATTACCTGGGCTCAAATATATAATATTGTGTTTTGTCGCCCTCTGCTGTTTATATTGAAGGCTACAATAACAGAATGGTTTTAAATTATTCCTGTATTAATATTTGAAATATATCAAATTCAGATTGGGTTAGAATATAGTATAATTTATCCTAAGAATACCTGGTCAATTAAGAATATAATAACATGGATTCTAGAGTATACGACAGGACGCACTGTAAAAAAAAAAAAAAGTACTCTGTCTCTTTAAGAAAGCCCTGGCCGTCTTCTTGACGCTTGATTTTGACGTCAGAGCTGCTTTCCGTGCCACATGTTTTGAAGGAGTCGCTTTATCCCTATCATTTTTTTCAAAAACACCTCGGAATGGACACATATATTTATGGATAAAGACAGTATTTTACATGGAAATATACTTTTTACTCTCTTAAAGTAAGTATCACATCAAATAAGTGTTTTTTAGTTAACGTTATTGATTTAAGGAGTATGTGAAGCGATAGCTGCAGAATTGATCGATTTGTGATATTAGATATTATATTTCTCAAGATTTCTACTAAGCTGACTCTCTCATTTTAGTCTGTATTAGCTGCCACATATAATTATGGCTCTTCCGGAGAAGAATGAAGTTATTGCAGACCTAGAAACACTACCCATGGTCAATGAAGAGGAGTTAAATGACTATAAACAAGAGGAAGAGGAGAATGCAGATGATGTTGAAGAAGAAGATGCTGATCAAGAGATGAATTGTGAAGATGACAGTGATGATGGTGAAGCTCTTGACCTGGATGGAAATGAAGAAGATGAGCCCAAGAAGCCAAAGGGCAAGAAATTAATTCCAGGTATCGTATATTTGGGACACATTCCTCCGAGAATGAGACCAAAACACTTCAGGGCTATGCTGAGTGTGTATGGAGAGATCGGGAGGATCTTCCTACAGCCTGAAGGTAAACTACAGTACTTTACACTATATGAATGATTTAAACATGTTTGTTCAACACCACACTTATTACAATCCGTAAACGGCAACATTTTTATTATCTCTGGGGTCATCTATATATTTGACTTTGTACCGGAAATGACCCAGGATACATTTTTTATTGAGATTTATACATCATGTGAATATATAGGCTCTCAATTGATGATAGTTTGTCAAGATAGGAAAATATTTGACCAATAGAACTACTTGGAAATCTGCAATCTGAGGGAGCAAAACAAACTAAATATTGAGAAAATCGCCTTGTTGTCCAAATTAAGTTCTTAGCAATGCATATTAATAATCATAAATTAAGTTTTGATATATTTGTATATAATATTTATGGCGCATGATTTTTACTTAATGTCCTAATGATTTTCAGCATAAAAGAAAAAAAGATCGCCCATGGTGACACATGAGTGTACTCCTGAAAGTACTAAATTAAACCATCAACTCAAACTTTTACAGTCTCTTATCCTACAGATGATCAAAATTACAGAAAAGACTATTACTGAAGACTATTACCTGCTTTTGTCCAGCAGGGATGCATTCAATTGGCCAAAAGTGACAACTGAGACATTTATGTTTCAAAAGATTTCTGGTTTAAATAAACATTGATCATATTAATAACTATTCAGAGCTTCAGTAATCGTTTGTGGTAATTGAGCAGCTAATCAACATATTACAGTGATTTCTGAATCATGTGATACTGAAGACTGGCGTAATGATGCTAAAAATCCCCTACGAAATGAAATGTCAAAGTACATGTTTTGATGTTTGACAAACAATGTTTGTGACTCTTTTCTAGATCACTGTGTGAAAAGAAAGAAAAAGAAGGCAGGAAGCAATTCATCCGGTTTCACGGAGGGCTGGGTGGAGTTCAGAGACAAGCGCATCGCTAAGAGAGTCGCAACCAGTCTGCACAACACACCCATGGCCAACAAGAAGAGGAGTCGCATTAGCAGTGATCTGTGGTCCATAAAGGTGCATAATACAGATACATTACCATTTAAAACATTTGAGGTCAGTGTGATTAATTATTATTATTTTTTTCAGTAAGGAAAAATTTAATTGATCATAAGTGAATATTCCAATGATTTCTGAAGGATCATCTGACACTGAAGATTGGAATAATAATGTTTAAAATTCAGCTTTGCATCCCATATATAAATTGCATTTTAAAATATTTTGAAATAGAAAATTTTTATTTTAAATGTTGGTTTTTTTTACTGTATTTTTTATCAAATAAATGCAGCCTTGGTGAGCATAAGAGATTTCTTTCAAAACATTTAAAAATCTTACTGACCCCATATTTAAACATTTTTGAGAAGCCTACCTCCTTTATAATGAATCATACAGTATATAAAGCTGTATAGTTACTGTTTCTCTTTCTTTTTCTTGAAGTATCTGCACAGGTTCCAGTGGTGCCATCTCAGCGAACGATTGGCTTACGAGCAGACGGTGTATCATCAGCGTATGAGAACGGAAATCTCCCAGGCCAAGAAGGAGACCAACTTCTACCTGGCTAGTGTGGAAAAGAGCCAGAGGATTGAGAACCTAAGGAAGAAGAAGGAGAAGAAGGGAGAGGTCCTAGAGGAGAAGAAGTGGGACTACAAACAGCGACCTACAGAAGAGGAGATCCACCTGAAACGGTTCAAGAACAAAAGCTTGTCCAAGAAGAACCTCCAGAAGGCAAAAGAGAAAAGCAAAACCATCCAAGACAAAGCTCAATCGAACGTTTCCCTCCTGGCCAAGATCTTCAGCAGTGGAAGGGCTCAGGAGTGATATACTGAGAATTAGTTCACATTCAAGTTTTTCAGATGTGTTTACCGTAGTTGTGTATCTGTATGCTGTTCAAAATACAATCTTTAAACAAATGTTCTACCTACACTGTGTTTTGACACAGACCAGATATAAACCCCATAAAGATGGTACTGATTGACTGTTTCATACTTTCAGAGTATAAACACTGTGTAACTCACCCACCATTGTAAAAACAGTGCTCTACTTTCTCATGAAAAGAGGCTTAATGTCTTCTGAAAGTATAATGCATTGTTGATTCATTCAATTGTTCTCTAATTCTATCCCAAGCCTGCTTATAAAATATGAAAAAGTAATTAATTACTTTCATTTGAACCAAGATTGGGATTCAAATGAATTATTAATGTTATTTTAATAATAATAAAAGAGTCTTTGTATGCATAATGAATCTTAACTTTTCTTTTATTAATACAATAACAATATGAACACTGCAATAAAACACTGTTTTGTTACTGTTATTTGTTTTCCAGCAAAAATATCTAACAAAAAAAATGTATTACTTAAGTCATGACTTAAGTTAAGTTATAATAACATGTAAAAGTGAGAAAAACATTTTAGCATTTTTTTGTTGTTGTTGTTTTATTGTTTCATTATTTCTTGATTTAAGCAAAAACTTTTTATTTAAAGTTTTAAAAAAAACGGGGCTAAGTGTCTAATGTCATATTTCTCAAGTAAATGTATCTATCCTAAAATAAAAATATTTTGATATTTGTACTGGAAATGCAAAACAACTTTATCAAACAATACAATCACTCTCCTGATAAAAATACAATCCAGTATACAAGTAGGTCGTATTGTCAAACATCTTAAATCATAGCCCAGCAGAAATGTACAGAGATTTCACAGCATTACATCGTAGCAAGGGGGTCTGGTAAGGACAAAAACATCAGTTTGTCTGATTTAGTAGACATATCTTCACAAACCTTACTAGAGGAAGTGGCTTCTTGTTTCTTTTTCCTCATGTGCCACCCTGTTTTCATGTACATCTATCAGTAAAATTTCTCATCCTAAGAAGACTGATTTCTCCAGGCCATCTTCGACTTTGGTGTACTCCAGGTTGGATTTGTAGTATCGGCTTTCATAACGTGGGCTATTCCTCACATATTTCAAATATTCCGGGGCTCCGGGACAGATGACGTTGTCAGCCAATAGGACAGTGCCTTTCCTGAGCAGACCATAGTCCTACAATATTATAAAATAAATATGTTTGCAATTTGCCATACATATATATATATATATCTATAAACATTAGACTTTCATATATTTTAGATTCATTATACACAACTGAAGTAGCTTCAAGCTCTAAACGAGCTATTAACCTAATCATCTGAAACAACTAATTAACTCTAAACACCTGCAAAAGATTCCTGAGGCTTTTAAAAACTCCCAGCCTGGTTCATTACTCAAAACCGCAATCATGGGTAAGACTGGAGACCTGACAGCTGTCCGGAGGCCATCATTGACACCCTCAAGCAAGAGGGTAAGACACAGAAAGTAAAAGTAAAAGTAAAAAGTAAAAAACGCTGCACAATGAGAAGAGGTGACCGGACCCTGAGGACGATTGTGGAGAAGGACCGATTCCAGACCTCGGGGGGCCTGCAGAAGCAGTGGACTGAGTCTGGAGAAGAAACATCCAGAGCCAGAGAAAGTTGAGAGCTTAAGGCCGCTCTCTAAGCATCCTGGGCCTCCATAACACCTCAGCAGTGCCACAGGCTGATTAAAGCAGTCATTTCTGCAAAAGGATTCCCGACCAAGTATTGAGTGCATAACTCAACATAATTATTTGAAGGTTGACTTTTTTTTGTATTAAAAACACTTTTCTTTTATTGGTCAGATGAAATATGCTAATTTTTTGATTTTGAAATTTTGGGTTTTCATGAGCTGTATGTTAAAATCATCAATATTAAAACAATAAAAGGCCTGAAACTACTTCAGTTGTGTGTAATGAATCTAGAATATATGAAAGTCTAATGTTTATGAACTTTATCACAATATGCTAATTTTTTGAAAAGGACCTGTATTTTTGTGCTTCATTAGTGTTTTGATTTGTGTGTGTGTGTGTGTTGCATCTTCTAGGTGGATCAGAAACTTTTCAGGATAAAGTGAACTTTTTTCAGCGGGAGCTGAGGCACATTCACTCCAAGAGACCTCGCACTAAAACCTGCCTGAAAATCATCCGTCACTCACTCCTGGAATCGGTGAGCACATCTGGAAGATCATTCCTCATGGGTCATACAGAACCGCACTGAAAGATGGAACCACTCTCTCAATACTGCAACCCACACTGTTACTTTGGTGTAATGCAGTCTCTGAATTTTCTGGGAATTAAAAGTGACACTTTTCCCCCTTTTTTCAGTCTCTGAAGGCCACACGGAACTTTTCCGTGTCCGATTGGAGTAAGAACTTTGAAGTTGTGTTCCAGGATGAGGAAGGTTGGTTAACTGATTTGATGTTATTAGTGTTACTAATTTTTCTTACCTATTTCACAAAACCTGTCAAGGGCATAATAAATTACATCAAATATTTTTTTTTTAACCATTATTAAACCTATAATCATATTTAAAAGGTAATATTTTTATTTTTTAATGTGTTTATTAGCTCTGGACTGGGGTGGGCCACGGCGTGAGTGGTTTGAGCTTATCTGTAAGGCTCTGTTTGACACAAATAACCAGCTTTTTACACGTTTTAGTGACAACAACCAAGGTTTGGTAAGTCATAGCTGTAAAAAACAGCTTTTTATGCTGCTTGATATATTATTTTAATGTATTGTTGTAATTATAAACACTCTGGTGTCTGGTGACAGAAAATAGCTTATAACATTGCAAAGTAAGGTGGATAAAAAGTTACAGTTGTTTATGTATATTATCCTGGCATATAAGTATTTCAAAGGGGCTAAAATTACTGAAGTGATATACATTTAGACGTTTTAATGTTGATGTTGGTCTAGAGTTGATATGGAATGAGCTGTTGTATGTTTTTTGGCCAGGTCCACCCAAACGCTGATCGCCCGCCTTACCTGAGGGTGAAAATGTATGAGTTTGCAGGTCGAGTGGTGGGGAAGTGTCTGTATGAATCAGCTTTAGGTGGGGCTTACAAGCAGCTGGTGCGAGCCAGATTCACCCGCTCCTTCTTGGCTCAGATAATTGGATTACGAATGAACTATAAGGTGAAAACAGATTTTTAGCCTTCAAATACATGTACTTTTTAAACTGTACTGATAATAGTTTATGCCTCCTTTACAAATGAACACTCGTTTTATGAGTGGTCATGTCTCTTCTCTTTGAGTTCACAGTCTACCTGTAAACTTGTCACATCTGAAAAAGTCCAGTGAAATCTTTCTGTTTATACCAATGATATATGTAATTCTATTTCTAATATCAGAGCCACTGTCAACTTTTCTTTTTTTTATTGTTGTTCAGCCCAGAGTTTGCAGGTATTTAATAATTAGTTTTTTCTTTTCTTTTGCAGTACTTTGAAACTGATGATGAGGAGTTTTACAAAACCAAGGTGTGCTTTGTCCTTAACAATGATGTCAGTGAAATGGACCTGGTGTTTGCAGAAGAAAAATACAGCAAGTCAGGACACCTGGAAAAGGTAGTCATCTTTAGTTTTTTTTTTTTTTTATGAAATATTGTGCATTTTAATCTCGATTCCAAATACAATCATGCAGGTGAGTGCATGCATACGTTAACGCAGGGGTGTCCAATCCTGTTCTTGAAAGGCCAACATCCTGCAGAGTTTAGCTTCAGCTGGTTCCAACACACCTGGCTGGAAATTATTAGTCGGTCTAGAGACCTTGAATAGCTGGTCCAGGTGCTTTTGATTAGTGCTAAGCTCTATGGGGCAGTTTCCCAAACAGGGTTTAAGACTAGTCCTAGATTAAAAAAAATGTTAGAGATGTCTAAAATGGACAAAGCTTGCACTGATGTACATTAAAATACATTATTGCCATTGTTTGGTCTTAAAATGCTCCCAGGTAATGCTTTTTTGTAAGACATGTTTCTAAAAACTACTTAAATGTCCTAAGTTAACAAAGACCTAGTCGTGGCTTACTCTAATACCTGCCCCTATATGTTTCCATCACCCTGTTGTAATGTGCATTATGAAGTATGTTAGAAGAAATGAGTGATGAAGTAGTGATTATCAGAATCAGAAAGAGCTTTATTTAGTGTCAGTTTGCCCGGAAGTGATGATTTTGTTCTCTTTTACTCGTTGGAGTTCACATATGCTTTATGTGGGATTTCAACTTTCCTCTTAACTTTACTTCACAACTTTGGATGGATACCTGGCTAGTGGCTTCCAGGAGCAGGTTTGGATAACCCTGCCTGAAGGTTTTTTTGAAGGTACAGGTAAATTTTTGTTGGACACTTTCACTGATAGTAATAATATTACAGGTGGTGGAATTGATATCTGGCGGGGCTCAAATTGCAGTGACAAATGAGAATAAAATCCACTACTTAAACCTGTTGGCCCAGTACAGACTAGCCAGTCAGGTGCGAGATGAAGTAGAACACTTCCTAAAAGGTAAGAGCCCAAGTTTCTGACTTGAGCTTAAAAACTTGTGTACAAAATATCCTAAACTAAATGACCTCTCCTGTTCAGGTTTAAATGAACTGGTTCCTGAAAACCTTCTGGCCATATTTGATGAGAATGAGTTGGAGGTGAGAGGTTACATTAAGCCGAACAGCAAATTAGAAGAATTGTAAAATTCGAAGTTCCCACCTTTGCCATTTTTCAGACCCTTTTAGCAACTTTTTTCCCCCCCCAAAAAAAAGAGCATAGCACTAAAGCTAGCAACTTCTCGACCGGGCTCCAAATCTGATTTTTGTCCTTATCTGATCATAATTCGAAAAAAAAATTCTGAATTGTTTCAAGGTGCATTCAGATGTGGTTATAAAAGATTTGCACCATCCGTGAGATTATATATGGAAACAACTCAAGGCTGAATTAGTTTTTTCAAGGGTGATGTCATCACACACACCATTTTATTGGTTAAAGGCCAGATAAAAAAAAGGAAACAGGCTGTAGACAGCAAATTTTTATATAACAAGTATTAATAGTAATATATCAAGTTTATTAGATAACAAAACAGCCATCTAGCACATAACCCTGTTTTGTTGTTGAAGTAGTGCCAGTGTAAAAACCCACACTAAATCGGGAGATACGTTTACTTTTACTTTCAAGCTTCTCCAAAAAAGGATTCTTTAGCTAGCACCTGTTATGAAACAGCAGTATGTTCAAGCAGATATAAGATGTTATAGCGATCCATAAGCCATGATACACATTTGTTTGTGCATCAGTAATAACGAACACATGCCATTCATAAAAACAAAAAAAAACATTTGACTTACATGAATATCTTGTGAAGCCATGTGTCATTCGTTCATTATTATTATTATTTTGACAAAAAGTATCATTTAGCATTGTTAGGAACACATCAAGTCCAAGCATAAGATGTTGCACTATACGCCGCTGTCACTGAGAATACGATATTAAGATGTTTTTATCTGTGTTGTTTCCAGTTGTTGATGTGTGGTACGGGAGATATTAACGTGCAGGACTTTAAAGCTCACGCTGTAATTGTTGGAGGGTCATGGCACTTCAGAGAAAAGGTAAGTGACTTTTTAAAGAATGTATTTCAACTTTTTTTTTTTCAAGGTATGAACTTAACATAGGTTTATATGTTATTACATGTTTAGGAACAGTGTGTTTGTGTGTGTTGGTGTTTTTAATTAATAATTAATCCTTTATAAACAACAATAAAACACCAATACATATTTGCAGTAGAATATAAAAATCAGGAATAACACATGAAACATAAAGAGTAAGGCCTAAACATTTTCAGGTTTTAACCCTTCCTCAGTACGGTGTGTTTCCAGGCAAACACCTACACTCAGTAAACCACGTATTACCGTAATATACTTTAATATCATGAAGATAAAATATTTTAAATAGAAATCTATATATGACTATCAAAAAACTTGCATGTATGCATCTTAGCATCAATTTTACATACAATAAGTAAACATAATTTTTCTGAAGTTTCGTCTTATTTTGATATAGGTGGTATTAAAATGCCCTTCAAAAAGTCTTAAATCTAACTTTTTGTATATGATGTTTGACAGATCACAGCAGGTGATGAAAGTGTTACTGTGGGCTCATGTGGATTGTTCTGTTTATTAGGTAATGAAGTGGTTCTGGGCGGTGGTGTCATCCTTTACACAGGAAGAATTGGCACGTTTGTTGCAATTCACCACTGGCTCCTCGCAGCTTCCACCCGGCGGCTTCAATACGCTTTGTCCCTCCTTCCAGATAATAGCAGCTCCCACACACAGCACGCTGCCCACTGCACACACCTGGTGAGCGCACACAAACATCTTACTTCCACAGAAGGACCAAAATCCATTTCCCAAAATTAATATGTGACCCTGGACCACAAATCCAGTCTTAAGTCGCTGGGGTGTATTTGTAGCAGTGGCCAAAAATACATTGTATGGGTCAAAATTATAGATTTTTCTGTTTTGCCAAAAATCCTTAGGATAGTAAGTAAAGATCATGTTCCATGAAGATATTTAGTCAAATTCTTTCCCAAAATATATTAAAACTTAATTTTTGATTAGTAATATGCATTGATAAGATCTTCATTCGTAAAACTTAAAGGTGATTTTCTCAGCATTTAGATGTATCTGTACCCTCAGATTTCAGATCTCAGATTTTCATGGAGTTGTATCTCGGTCAAATATTGCCCTATCCTAACAAATCATACATCAATGGGAAACTAACATGTATAAATCTCAGTTTCTGAAAATTAACTCTTACTGTACATCTGGTTTTGTTGTCCAGAGTCACACATATATTTGGACAAAGGCATATTTTTGTCATTTTAGTTTAGTTGACCAAAACATGTTTAAGTTCCTGATATCTAAATGAATGTAGGTTTAAAGTGCACACAATGAGCTTTAATTCAAGGAGATCCTCGTTAAAATTGGAGGAAAGATTAAAGAATTACAGCTCTTTCGCAAGGAACCATAAGTAACTGGACAGCTCACCCAAAAGCCATTTCATGGACGGATATCCAAACCTTTGTCTTTGATGTCCATGAGTTGAGTTTAGTTTACGACCCATTCAGTCCCACTTTATATTGTCCCAAATACCTGTGTACTTACATAGAAACTAGTAAGTGGCCCCCAAGTAATTAGTTAATGATGAAGTAATCATTTACAAAACATAACTATATATTCACAAATGATATGCTAACGATTTACAAATTTGCTGTAAGTTAATATATTGTTAATCCCTTATTAAATCATTGAAATGGACACATTTTACTATTATCTCAATAAACATTTGTTAATCATGAACAATCGCTGATTCAACCATTAGTAAATGATTAGTAAATAGTTCATGTTTCTTGCATTAAAGTTGATCTGCTTTACGTAATAAAATTAAGTATTCTGTATTAATATGTTTCTAGCAACATAAATGTAGTTTTATGGGACACACATTTTTTTTCTATATATATTAGGCTTGCATATTTAATTCTTCTTTCCATATTGTTCTGTTTTAACCAGTTTTAACCAGCTGTGCCTCCCAACATATGACTCCTACGAGGAGCTCCACAAGCTGCTGAAACTGGCCATCAGTGAGGGGAGCGAGGGCTTTGGTATGCTTTGAACATCAGTCCAGCTCAGACAGGAACAGAGTTATCCCCAAACCTCCTTATTTCATGAACATGTCACCACAGTGTACTTTACGTGTACTGTAAAGGAAGGACTTTGATCACAAGATGCCTCTGGGAGGATTCAGGAGTTATGTACATATGTATTTAAAGACTGTTCAACAAGATATAAATGTGAAGAAAAGCTTTTTTTTTCTATATGAATGCAGACATAATTAAATGGCCTACATAAGTGTCACGATGCTTGTTTTGCATTTGACATTAAAACAATGTTGTTTTTTTTATGGAACATATTAGACTAAGGGATGTTGGCAACGACTGCATACCCTGTACACTTGGGCCTTAACTGATCAGGGAAGGTTGTGTATATAACTGCTGTTTTATTGTATGCTTTATTTATATGGTGTGTACATTTTCCCTGTAATGTTAATTTGATATTTATGGACATGTTATGTTGTTACCATCTTTTTTTCCCATCTTTGGGAATTTCATAAATGATGAATTTGCTTTCCTTAGAGATGTTCATACTGTTTCGGTTTCAACTGTTTTAGGATCAGGCTTCGCAAAAACAGTTAAATGTTGCAGATTTCTCAGAAGTTCTTTTTGCTCTCTTCTTGAGCCCATTAGTTTTCATTTCGGCCAGTATTACAGGGCGTATGTAGAAAACTACTTATGATTAGATTTAGCTTAGGATGACCATTTGAAAAAAAGGAGCTAGTTCTAAAATATTATTACAAAGACACAATATCCTACCACAAAACTACTGTTATTCTGAAATCATTCAGCAACATCTATGAACCATACCAAACAACATACAACTCTGATTTGTGCTTCTTTTGTACATAACTGATGCTGTTTAAGTTTTGTTTCTTTTAATGCCACTAAAATATTGTCTGTTTGTGAGAAGAGAAAAAATGCACAATGGCTGACTGTTGAAGAACTATAGTGAACTTTTTTCCACTGTATAGAGCCTGTAGCAATATTCTAGGAGGTTACATGCAAATCTGGAGTGTCCTTTTACGACCACCACAAACCATTTGCAGGGACACACAATGACTACTCTGATGTTACACTGTGCTCTTGCCTCTCTCTGTCTTTCTCTCTACCCTCAGTGTGTGTGTGTGTATATATACTTTTGGGTTTTATCATTTTTGTTGCAGGTGGGTACAGCTGATATTTTATTTATGGAACACAATAAAAACATAAACTTATTCATTAATTTATTGTAAATGTCATTAAAAATTGTGAAATGGTAATCCAAAGCAAAATGTTTCAATGCATTTGGGTGAATTCCAAACAGAATGAGCATGTTTCCTTTACTAACGGATTTCCAGAAGGGCTCTTTGTGAAGGGATTCGTTGGGAACATCCCTACAAATGGCGTCCACTTACCGAAAGGAGCGAAAAAGCATTTGAAATTTGCCCAAAGTAAAATTCCAATTATAAAATGAACCTTGATTGCAACCACAACCAGCTAATGGGTTTTTAGGCGCCCCTCATCTGTTATAAATTCACTGTAAACAATAGCTTCTTTAAGTTTCATAATTTTTCAGTGTTTTATGCTCCGTATTTGAAGTCGAGGAATGCCTAAACTTTCTGAAGACTCACGACTGCTCTCAATGCTTTCTCTGCACCGCTTTCAATCCCATAAAGCACAACGCAAGTGTTTAAGCTTAACTTGTGTAGGAATGAATTGAATACGTTCTCCGTGCAGCACTGATCCGGCAGGGAGCATGATGATCTTCACAGTGTCTCACTTCTGCTCTCAGGAAAGCAGGGTTATGACACTAACCAGAGATTTTCCTCTATTGAGCGATCACTCTACGTTGCAAGAATCGATGTGGGAAGGATATGCAATCCTGCCATGAGAGCAGTGAAGATCAGAGGCCTGCTTTTCATGCAGCGCTCACACAGTTAGCTGGATTTGATAGTTGTCAGTTTGGCATGTTTTGTTCTTTAAAGCTCCTCCTGAAGTTGCTGTCATAGCTATAGGTCTATAAACGTACCTGCTCGAGCAGGCTTATTTCATGTCAACTGGATTAGACTGCATCTTTTTAAGCAAAATTGACGTTTAAAATTTGTCTAGGCCACCTCTACTTTATTACAAGAGTTTCATACTGATCCATGGAAATTATTTACCATTTTAATTTTAAAATGTATTTGAAAACATTGTCTAGTCTATAATAAACAGTCAGGTTTACTCATTTAAAGATGTATTTGTCTTGAAATAATTACTTCAATAATTACACGTTTCACAAACAAGGATTAAGTCCAGTCCCCGACTAAAATGTATGTTATGTTTATATATGCACGTTGCACCACAGACTGTCCAGGAGTTGGTGGATGCTTTAGTCTACATTAGCTACATTTTATTGTTATGGGGCAAAGACATGGCTCCATACACATATGCACATTCACAAAAAAAAAAACAAGAAACCCCAAGAAAAAGGCATTTGAGGCATCCAGGAGGAAAGGGCTGCTGCTGCCTGCAGGTGTGTGTGTAACTGATGTGCGCCGCGCTGCGCGGGGGTGGGGTGGTCGCTTCAGAACTCCTGACCTGATATTTAGATATACTATTCTTCAATAAATATATATTTTTTTTTGACAGGGAAGCTGTGCACAAACAGGAATATATATATTATTTATAAAAATTAAAAAAAAAGCACCCCAGAAAAAAGGGCACATTCTCTTTAGGATTAAAAAGGGCAGGTGATCAAGTCCCCTTTGATGTCTATGTGTGCACGTGCCCGATGAGGAGCTTACATGTACATTATACAAGTTTAACTTCTTTTAACGGATTAATGAAATAAATCAACTTTTGAAGATATATTCTAATTATACGACCAGCACCTGTACAATACGGAGGTGCAGATAATTGCCACTATTTCCAATAAATAATATAAATGGCAGAAACCCTATTTTAACAGTGTAAATATAATGCTATTTGCACGTAAACAGGATATCACTAAAAATCGCTGCTCTTTTCACTTTACGTTACTGCACATAAGTTAGTTGCTGCCTTTCTCAGAATGCATTCAAGCGCTGTACACGTCACTAAAAGACATTTCATTTCCTCGAGTTGATGACAATATCACAATATGGTCTCATGACCTGACGTCATAAAATTCAGTTCCCGATTTTAAGCTCTCCACTTCACTTAGGCTAGTGTTAGACAGTTCTCTCCACGTTCAACAATGCCAGATGGACTGATTACAAACAGGTAATTCGGAATCTAAAACCTAAAAAAAATTAATTCTGCTGTTCTTTGTGTCAAGTATGTCTTTACGGTCAAGTAGTTTTAGGTTCTGAATTGTATGTTATTTTATGTCTGTTACTTTAGGTACAAAACTAAAAATGCGTCGTGACAAAATAGGATTATAGCTAATAAAAGCGTTATTTTGTGGTGTATAGCCTATAGATCAGGGAAGACTTTAGACTCTAAAAGAGTTGACACAGATGTGGTTGTGAGAGATCAAACTGTGGAGAACAAACTGCTGCTCCGGGTGCGTTCACGGTGTGTGTGTGTGTGTGTGTGTGTGGTTGTTCACTTCTCACTGCTGTGTGTGTGCACTTAGGTTAAATGCATCCTAGTATACCTGGCCACACACAGCATGTATGTTTAGACATGGTAACCACAAAAAGTAAATATGGTCCCACTAATGGTCTATCTTAACCATTATTATGCAAATAATCAATACTCTAAAAAAAACAAACATGGTTACTACAGTTTTACTACAATAAAACCATGGTTGATATTCATAAGGGCTATGCAATAATTATTCAACCCCTATTAAACATTGTTGATTTTAGATAATTTTTATGGTAGAGAGCAAAATTCTTTAAAATATAAGGAAGCCTTTATGAACTCTATTGGAATATGCTTGAGCTGTTGCACACAAACTCATGCATGTGCTGAAGTTCACTGCAAATATGGCAGATTTCTAGCAAAAGCTATAGAGGAGAAACCGTGAAATTTCTAAGGCTACATGAAGCTTTCTAAATCACTGAAATTTCCCAGAGACACAGATGGCACTGTTATTCATTAGCTTAAAATGTGTTACTCATTAGCTTAAAACCTTTGAGGCTTTGTTTTTTACAAAACTGAGAAAGACCTGCCATATCCTGCAAAAACTTGTAAGATTACCCAGTGTAAAAGGGGGAAATAAACAAAAACATTTGGTAATGCTTTAGATTACAACCCGCAACGTACTGCGTAATTACACAGAATTTATAGCATGCCTTCACAGTACCCACCCTTGGATATAAGGGAACAATATGCAACGTTTAGGGAATAAGGGAGTTATCTTTTACATTACTGATACAAATAGTAAACTGTAGTAAACAGTAGTATAGAGAAAATAGTAGCTATAGAGAAAAACCTCCAGTCTTTATGAAATTATACCAGTTTTGTACTAGTGTTTCAGTGATGATGGAGACTAATGTGTGGAAATAATGTTCTAAAATGTCTGCTATGACTGTTTAGAAATTTCCATTTAAATATTTACCTGATGAAAGAGCATTGCTTATGGTCATCAGCAGCAATGTACCGTCAGTGCAGTTGGAAATGACCTGTTTCCAACAGCTCCCACATTAAATATATAAATATAACATTATAATACACAACACATGTATATTTACTGTATCATGGATGTTTTTTGATAGCTGTGCTGTTGGTGCATATGTGGTTTGAGGAAAATAGAATAACTACTATGCAAAAATACCCTCTTGTTACGAGTTAATACATGTTAATACATTAACATGTAAAGTGTTATACAAAGATTATATTTAACCAAATATAAAAAATGACTTCTGTTCTGAACAACAATGTTTCAAGGCAAAAAAGACGATTCGGTTCGGCAATGCGATTCAGTTCGCCTGGCATCTACTCAGATTCAGTGGCATGCTCGAGACTGTGGTGGCAGCCCAAGACGCCTCTGTACTGCGCGAGGAGATTGCTGTCCTCCTGGCAAGAGATGAAGTCAGGGTTTTACAGCCCGTACTTCTTTGTGCCGAAGAAGGGCGGTGGCCTTCGGCTCATCCTGGACCTGCGAGTTTTGAACCGTACCTTACACAGGCTGCCATTCAGAATGTTGACGCAAAAACGCATTCTCAAATGCATTCAGCGCCAGGATTGGTTTGCAGCGGTCGACCTGAAGGACGCTTACTTCCATTTCTTGATTCTTCCTCGACACAGACCGTTTCTACGGTTGGGTTTTAGGGTCAAGCATGGCAGTACAGGGTCCTCCCCTTCAGGCTCTCCCTGTCCCCACGAGTCTTTACGAAGGTCGTGGAGGGCGCCCTTGCCCCGTTAAGGGAAGTGGGCATTCGGATCCTCAATTACCTTGACCACTGGCTCATCATGAACCATTCGCGAGAGCAGTTGTGCGATCACAGGGAGTTGGT